>JAHWLE010000197.1:0-32268 GCA_024679135.1 Phytophthora foliorum
CGCCGCGCGTCACGTTGTGCGCCAGCTCGCCCTGCAGCTGCATGCGCGTCTTGATGACCTCCATGGGGTTGGACACGACGCACGCGCCGCTCGTGGCCACGCTCGCCAGCATAAAGTCCATGAGGATGCCACGCTCGCCCATTGTGACGACGACCAGGTCAGAACGGATGTGAGCAGTTAAACGAAAATTGAACGACTGCGATTGAGCAAACAACTGAGCACCTGTATGGAACGATATCCTGACATGTTGCATCCACCAAAGATGTTCATTACCTCCGAAAAGTACCTTGAAAAACTGATATACCTACTGGGTGGAATGCAGTCCGAGGTGCGGTGCTGCGTTCATCCAAACAACGCGATTTCAGTATTGCGCGCAATATGGTTTACACCTGCGCGACTTGGTCACTATCGTCGTCCTGGAGCTCTAGGTGGATGTCAGCCTCGGCGATGTATGGGATGGCTTCGATGGCTCTGTCGGAATGAAAGCAGAAACTATAAGAGAGTTGATGCAAATGCAGCTCCAGGCCAGACAACGCACCTCCTCGCTTTCTTCGCGACGGCGTGGGCTCCGCCAACCTTCAGGTCTGGCTGGACGATGATCGCGACGTCAACGACAGTGCCCTGGCCGCTCAAATGCGGTAGCCAATGCGTGTTGATGTGCGTCATCCCGATGATTTCGGGTATGCCGGCTAACGCCGTGTGGATGTCATTCTTGATTTCGTTGTATGGACGAATATCCTTCTCTTGCACGTCTGCCGCATTTGCGCCTTGATCTACAGCAGCCACAGCAATGAGGCATAAAGTAATGGACGCGTCGAACTGTAGCGCCAGATATTCGCACCGAGTTGAACGTCGATGTGGACCAGCACTTCGGACACGTCTGGGACCTCCTTCAGAATGTGACATCGGACGCGCTCCGAAATCTACGAACAAAGCTGGGTTAGCACTTCCTAGACGCAAGTAGTGGGACCACATAAAGCTGTGTTCTCACCTGCTGAGCCATAGAAATACTCGTCCGCGCATCGAGCTGAGATACCAAATGCAGCTGAGTCAGAGTTGCATGCACAATACATAAAGAAAACTGACGACGAGCGTACGTGAACACGCAAGTCGACCAGCGTGTATGGCCCCATTCGGCGAGCCCGGACTTGTGATACATGCAGCACGTCGTCCACACTAGCGGACTGTGACATACGCGAGGGTAAAGGTGTTAGTAGTAGCTCGCTCAAAACCACTTCATACTTATACTTGTAATACCACACACCACTTCTTGTAACGTTTCGAGTACTTCTCCCTCCACAGTGTTGTCTGTGAGCTCCTGGACGCTATACGTCGATATGATTAGCAACTGCAACTTCAACGCGTTACAATTAAAAAAACATTTACCTGTCCAGGCAGATTTCGCCGCCAGTCTTCACGATCATTGCAGCGACAGCCATACCCGCAACTGTGCAACACAAATACACACACAAGATAAGCACGACAACCAAAAGAAAGTATCTGTCAAAGGTGATGGCAGCGTGCGTACCCGGATCAAGGAGAGGCACTCCAGCCATTGAGCCAACAATACCCCCAAATGCCACAACAGAGGAAATTGCATCCGTGCGGTGGTGCCACGCGTTAGCAATCAACACCTTGCTGTTTGCCTGCTTGCCGATTTTTACAGTGGCGCGGTACAACGCCTCTTTGGCAGCGATTGACACTCCGGCTGCACCAGCGGCAAGTGCCCATTGCGTACTTGGGCTAAGTTCTGTTCACCAACGCACGAATCAGCTGCAGTTCGCCTCTTTCCAGCAATACTATCTCAAACCTGACAGGAACGGCACGCCATACTCCGGTAGTTCGGTGGCTGCAGCGCCATTCCAGATCTCTTGCAGGACCTGCAGGCCATCCGCGCCAATACCGAGTCCGCAAAGCACCAAAATGGCTCCGACTGACAGCGACCCAACCGCCTCATACTTTCCGTAGCCTGCCAGCAAACCAGCGTCAGTCCTCACTCGCAGCAGTTGGTCGCAAACATACCGTAAGGATGCTTCCGGTCTGGGGGGAGTCGCGCCACCTTGACACTCCAGAGCGTCACCACATCCGACAGCAAGTCCGACAGCGAGTGGGCCGCATCGGCCACCAATGCGCTCGAGTGGATTGCCATCCCCACCGCGCCCTAGTATAGTGCAGAGCGTGGTCAGAGGAAGTCTCGACGGAATCTGCAGCAGCAGCAGAGCGCACCTTGGTCACCGCCATGGCCACGTTGACGTACATGCCGACGCGCGTGATCTTCATGGCCTCGTGACCCTGACTGAAGCGCGGCGCTGGGCTCGCTTCCTCTTGAGCCGCTGATTTGGAGCTGAAGCTGGCCAGCTGCTGCCAGTGCAATTGCCTCGCCGTCGCTGGGAGACCGCGACCAGCGCCGTAGCGAGAGGCAGCGCGGGGCTGGTGCGAGGCCAGGATGCTGCCGCGCACACGCCACATGAGCGATGGTGAAGTGAGCGGACGTCGACGTTGGAAACCCCGCTCAAACAGATCGGAATTAGTGGCACGCGCAAGTAAAGTGAGGACATCACGCGGCGATGGTCAGCTCCGGCTGCAATGACAGCAAGCCTTTTTCAGTGTATCAGAACGTCTGTTGCACTTTGTGGTGCACGTGCATGTGATTGCAGGACGCCACTGCAACGCAGAAACGGCCACTCGACTAACCGACTTGCGAACGGCAACTAGTTAACCATCACTCTGTTTGTGTAACATTACACCAAGCAGCCGCGCGTGCCACGTGGTGGAAGACATCTGCAATCATGCCGACGGCGACCTGGCCGTTGACCTGCGCGACGATATATCGCCGTCGTCGCACTTGGACCCCGCTCGCAGATTCTGCCGCGTGAAATAGGAGCAGTTCTCAACGGGTGGCTGATCTATGGGTTCAGAGCGACCGACGTGCTTGCATCGAAGATGCATTCGAAAGATGCAGAAGCTCTCCACCACGAGATGAATGCAACGCGCACCGCACCGAGGAAGGCGGGCACGAGCTTCGCCGACAAAGCACCACTTGACGGAAAACAGTCGCTCGTCCTGGCCCGCTACCCTACATTTCGCAACGACTGCAACCATAGACGACTCGTCGAGAGACATCACGGCGCGCGTGATTGGCTAACCCGAGTGTTCGTCCGTCACGCTCATCACGCTAGGCACGAACCGTCGCTGCACGCGATCGTCTCGCCACCAAGTTGGTACTATCGTCTGCGTGAGAAATGGGCTCTCATCGAGCACCAGCGCTCTGGTGGCACGGTGGGTGTGACGATAGCACCCCTAGCTAAAATATGATGACTTGTCCATCGTGTTGCCCGTTGGAGCGATGCAGTTAGCAGTCACACTGCTGTACAACTCTAACGATTTACTTCGTAGATAACACCAGAAAAGAGAATGACCGGTAATCTATCACAAACCAAATGCAGCAACCAGAACGCCAACAAATACTAAAACATCGCGCGCCATGGTCATCTTCTTTGCTACAAGTCTTCTACAAGCTTTGTAGCCGAGCTTGCCATTTTCCATAATCTATGCTACATCATTTTTCTGCTATCAACAGGGCATTTGCCGACATCCGCGCGATATACTCAAACCCAGTGCAATCATTTTTTGTCGTCGATAGTGCCAACTTCTGTCATCATCGCGGATAGGTCTTCTCCCTCTCCCTGTAGCTCCGAACGCTGGGGAGAGAGGGGGGGAGCTTCCCCGCCCACCATCAAATCAGCTCAGTAGACAAACAGACGGCACGCGCGCAAGTCGAAGAGGGAAGAGCGCAGGAAACCCCGAGATCAATAAAGCCGCCCACTGTCCGCAGCATGGCCACCCCGAAAATGGAGGAGAACAACACGGTACGCCCCCCAATCTACGCGCAGAGTGAAGGTCTTGTTGCGTTCCGCGCCGAGAGGGAAGATTTTGCCTTCTAACAACCCCATTTGCTCTTTTGCCGCACAGCTTGGGCGCCAGCTCTCGGCCGCGAACGAGGAGGCGTGGCTGTCCCTGGGGCGCATCGCCGAGATGATGGGCGACGACGAGAACACGATGCTGGCCTACGAGAAGGTGCTGTCTCACAACCGCCTGAACGCCACGGCGCTGTTCGCCATCGGCTGCTGCTACGAGAAGGTGGAGGACTACACCAAGGCCGCCGACTGTTTCCGCGGCCTCGTGTCGCTCAACGAGCAGAACTCGGACGCCTGGGGCCACCTCGGCTACTGCTGCCTCATGATGAACGACCTTACGAGCGCACACACGGCCTACCAGTACGCCATGTACAACAACCCCATGAGCCAGAAGGACCCCAACATGTGGTACGGCATCGGCCAGCTCTACGAACGCCTCGGCTCGCTCGAGCACGCGCAAGAGTCGTTCGAGGCCGTGCTGCGCTTCGAGCCGAACTTTAACATGGCTCTGGAGGTCAAGTTTCGCCTCGGAATCATCGCCAAGCAGCGCGGAGACTACGACGGCGCGCTCGAGAGACTTAAGTCGGTGCTGCACGACGTGCAGGCCAACGTGCAGACCACCGAGATGGCCAGTGATATTTGGACGCAGATCGGACACGTGTACGAGCTCAAGGACGAAATCCAGCTGGCCAAGTCCAGCTACCTCAAGGTGGCGGAGCTCAACCCCAACAACGCCAAGCCGCTGCAGCAGCTCGGCTGGCTGTGTCTGAAACACAGCGAGCACCCGCCCGCTATTGACTACCTGAAGAAGGCTGTGGCCATCGACCCGCAGGACGGCAAGGGATGGTACCTTCTGGGACGATGCTACATGGCCGTGCAGGAATTTGAGGAGGCCTACGACTCGTACAAGCACGCCGTGACCACGGACTCACAGAACCCGAACGTGTGGTGCTCGCTTGGTGTTCTTTTCTACCAGTTGAACCAGCACCTGGACGCTCTCGACGCGTACTCGCGCGCTATCAACATCAACCCCAATATTTGCGAGGTCTGGTACAACGTCGGCACGCTGTACGATACCTGCAACCAGACGAGCGACGCTCGTGACGCTTATCAGAAGGCGGCCGAGCTTGGCGCCGACGCACAATTTATTCGCGAGCGATTGGAGCTCCTTCGTGTCAGAGAAACGGGCCAGTCCACTATCGGTATGGCTGGCGCCAACTCCGCGCCCGGCCCCTCGGAGCCACCCACGACGTCCCCGATGCCGACTTTCTCGTCGCGACCCACGGCCGAGACTCAGTACCAGGCTCAGCAGCAGCAGGGTGCCCCCGCACAAGGAGGTGCCATTCCCCAGAACGGCGCCCCGCCTGTAAGTCAGGGTGCACCAATGGCGCACATGCTGCGTGGAGGTGAAGCCCCCATGAGCATGAGCATGGGCAGCGCCCCGACGTCCAACTCGATGAGTGTTAGCGGCCCAGAGACCAGTAGCGGCATGGCACGTGGTATGCCTGTGGGCAGTGCGGGAATGAACATGATGCGTGGTATGGGCCGTAGCGCCGCAATGAACGGTAGTGGCATGATGCCCCGCGGTGTCATGGGCGGTATGGTCCCAGGCATGCAGCACCCGCAGCAGGCCCAGCAGATGCAGTCGCAGCACCCGCAGTCTCAGGCGCATGTACAGGCGCAGGCTCATGCCCACGCACAAGCTCAAGCACAAGCCCACCACCACGCGCAGTTGCAAGCTCAGATGCAGGCCCAGCAGCAGCAACACGCGCAGGCCGTGCACATGCAGCAGGACGGCCGTCGAGGAATGCCTGGTCGGCCTATTAAGGAGGAGAGCAAGGTTGGGGGCATGCGGTACGCTATGGACGGTGGTGACCGGAAACTTCAGGGGCCACCGCAGCGTCTGGCTGGATTGAACCCGAAGAACCTGGGTGGTCCTGCTGGTGTTCCTCAGGGTGGCCGTCGCGATCGCTTCCCGATCCCCATGAGCGACCCGAAGCAGCACCAGCATCCTTCGCTTCAGCCGCCCCCAGGCAGACGGTGAAGCGAGCGCTAGTGCTGGCCATCGCCTAGCGCCTCTTCTTCATCTTTTGCGTATTTGAGGTCTCAGGCTTGACAAGTAGGCTAAGTTAGGCTAGGTTAGTTTAGCGTGTGTGAGAAAATGGTATCAAGGCACCGAACCTGATGAAACAAAGAGTGATGTTGAAAACGTCTGCGATCATCAAATGCAAAACGATGTACGCGTGGGTGAAAATTGCACTGAGGTCTATTAGAAAGGCAGATCAACACTTGTAAGGTTCTGCTGACAAAGTAGTGATAGAAGCGTTCTTACTTCTTCTTCGGCTGACGCTGGCGGATGACCTGGCCCTTGGGGGCCTTGGCGCCGTGCCGCAGGAAGCGGTTCTTCTTGTCTGAAGATGCCACCTCCGACGGCTTCTGCACCGCAGCCGCCTTGGTCCCGGTGGGTTTCTGTTTCTTGTTCTTCGGCTCCTTCTTCTTTTCCGGGAACATGTACGTGTCAGGCTCCTCGCCGACTTCTTGGCGGTAGTACTCGACGTCTTCCAGTTCCGAATCGTCGTCCTTGCCACCGGCCTTGGCAGTAGTTTCGTCGTACTCCTCGTCCTCGCCCTGTTCGCGCTTACGCTTGCGCTCCGCCTTGCGCTCCTTCTTGGCGTCCTTGACCTCCTGCTTCTTGGCCACGTTTGACTCCTGCTCTTCACGACGCTGGCGCTTAAGAGCCACCGCAGCTTCGTGCTTGGCCTTCGCCTTGGCAGCCTCCTCCGGCGTCTTGGTCTTGTAGGCGTGATACAGCACGTCACCCTCGCAAATGCCGCGCTCCACCTTGGTAAGGCTCAAAGTAAGGCGCGGTCCGATTTCCGTCAGACGCACGGCGCTCTTCTCTGCCTTGCGGTTACCACGTCCACGGAACGAGTCGGGCAGCGTCACGTGCGACGCCTCATCGTCCACTTCACTGTCCGAAGCCGAGCCAATGCCAGCACCGTTGCCCAGCACGTACTCACTGATATCCTCGAGCTTGTTCAGGTTGGGCACCTTAGCCTTCACGATAGTCTTGACACTGCGCGAGAGTCCCAGCGGCGCGGCACGGATCAGATACTGGCGGAACTCGACCGTGTCCGTCTCCTTCTCGTAGTTGAACAGCACCACGCGTCTGCACTCCGACAGCGCCACGGTCTGCACGTCAATAGCCGGGAACATGTTCTGGAACGTCACGTTCATCAGCTTGATGTGGTCATCAGGAGCCGTAAAGTTGTTGAGCACCACGAGCGGCTTGGACTTGAGCGCCTGCGACGAATCCACGGGACGCTTCACGACCAAGTGCATCTGACTCATGAGCGAGTACTTGGTCACCTTGAACGACAGCGTGGGGCCGCGCGGGATGCGCGCGATCTTGAGGTTGGTGCCGGCTTCCGTGTTGGTGAAGAAGATGAAGTGCGTGACGCCCAGGGGCGCGCCCACGTGCACAAAGTCCTTAAGCGTGTTCTTGCGCTTCTCGCGCAGCTTGTCGGCCGTGTACGGGGCCATGACGCGGCGCATGTCCTGCACGAGGCTGCTCACGACTCCAGGCACTTTCCCCATCTTGAACACGAAGCTCATGGGCGTGTCATCCTTCTCCACAGTGGGGGCTTCCACCACGTGCGTGCGGGTTTTCCTCTAGAGCAGACAAAAACTACCGTCAGTCGCGAACTTTCACAACTTGTAGAGCGCATTGAGAGCTGCTAGTTGCATGAAGCGACGCAGAAGAGAACGGAAAAGACGATGGTACGTACGCGCTTGCCTCCTTTACGCGGCATCTCGACGAAACGGCAGCAAGAACTGGCAGCTCAACTCCACTTCCACTCGACTGAATGGCCACTGACTTGGCTGGTCGTGGCGACCAAAAATACATTACGTACTTAAGGAGGATCAGGTGGTCCACATCCATGCGTGTCAAACTTGACATGGCTACATTTGTCGCCGCCAGCGGCGTTTGCTGTACAGTAGTTATCGGCGATAGTTTATCGCAAAAGAATCTGCGAACAATTGAGGCCCTATACAGATACAGATATGGGATTGGTTGGAGAAGTTCGCCTTTGAGTGAGATAGCAATCGGCAACATTGCTAAATCGTCAACTTAAATTGCTTGAAGGCACACGGAAATATTCCGTACATTCAGTTTTCAGTGATTTCTGGGACGTGTGTTCTACAAGTTTTGTTCAACACCGCATTTTCGCTTTCGTCAAAGGGAGGCAGGTATGGAGGGTATACGTGGTAAACGAGGTTACAACTGGAAAGCGGGAATTTCAACGCACAAGTCACGTTCACGCTCTCCCTCTTCAATACGCTCTGTGGTTATCGTACCTGGTCAGACTGGTAAAGCAGCTTCAACCCGACAGAACCGAGGGACACCAACTAGTGCTTCTCGAAGACTTGACGCACAACATGAAAACGAAGCCAAATTTGAGGAGAAACGGGAACAATTTCACCGAATTCGAAGTCGCAGTGAGCTGCTGGAGACCAAAGTAATGTTCCCTGACGAGTTCATGAGGTCGATGCAGTGGAAATACGGACCTAATGGACCGATGCGCATTGGGGAGCCGTTGAAGCCAATCGCAATTGTGCTGAGGCCCAATGAGCCACTTGCTCAATATGAGGAAAACTTCAGGTATTGGCTCAAGAAGAGGAATGTGTCCTATTCAATGCTGCGCGATGATCCTGATGAAGAGCGTCGCTATCGACAAGTATTCGCACATGCTCGAGCGACTACTGCAGATAGAATGCGTTGGGGTGATACAGAAGAAGAGTGTTCGACGTCGTGCCCACGTTCGCGCAGCCGAAGTCGAAGTCGTCAAAGCAGGACGCGAAAAAGGAGTGCGTCTAAGGAATTTGCTCGTGACAATGATGAAAGGAAGCTGAAGCGGTCACGGTTCGATTATGAGAGCGACTGTGCGGGGTCGTTGGACAGTGAAGCACATACCAGTAAAAAGTCTTCACACCAGCACGACAGCTCTACAACAGAGCAGGTAGAAAGTGTGGCGTTGCAGATGATGCAGCTGGAAGACCAGTTGAATCATCGCGTTAGAGAGGTCGAGCGAGAGGTGAAGCTTTTGAAAAAGCGAGATCTAGCTGAAAATGGTCCCGATGTGTACCAGACAACGTCGTCGTTAACTGCTTCTTCTGATATTCAAGGAGCTCAAGAACTCGTAAGGCCCCTTACTGGCATACCAAGCGTGAGAAGTGAAACAGAGCAACTTCACAACACAGATGTCCGCCTTGTCGTAACGGGGGTTCTCAAGAAAGCTGCACAAGTGAACGCAGATCCAGCGAAAAAACGTTTGGTCAAAGACTACACTCACTTGAGCAACCAGGTATCGCAAAACCAGTTAGCACTGGAGGATTCCTTGCACTACGCGAAAATGATTCAAACTGCTAGCGAACTCGAAGCGACAGAGCACTTCAAACAGATTGAGCAACTAACAGTGTCAATCAACAACGAGAAGCAACGGCGCGATACTGCTCTTGCTGCTGTAATTGCACAGGAGTGGAGAGGAAGACAAGAAGAGCTCGAGTGTTTAGTTCGACAAGTGGATTTGATTGATACACCATGTGTATCGCACGAGCAATTGACGGCAATCTACGGCCAGCTTGGTCGCAATTGTGAAGAGCTGGTGCGCTTACAATCTAAGCTGAAGAATGGGTTAAGCTGGATAAATGCAGGTGGCACCGGTAGGGACAACAATCTGCACGAGTTACAAGATTTATCACGCGAGTTGGAAGCAGCATTGTCTGAGAGATCCGCGCTGGAGGATCAGCGCAAGTTTCTTTGTGTGGAGTTGCTGCACTCAAACGCTGCGATCTACAAGATGTCTCTGGAGTTGATCGAAGAAGCGCACCTTTGGTTAGCATAACCAAAAAGCTGTTGTCCATTGCAACGCACTCGATCCATTTGAAGACTGTCGCAACCATTGAACGCAAGCAAACATGTTATCGGTCACTACGGATGGCGCTCTAAAAGGAGCAGGTCCTTCTTCACAACCTTCGAGACGCGGACGTCGAAGAGGGGGCGTTCGCGGACATAGGTCTTTGGTCTAAATAGACCCATGTACTCTGCACCATTGGAACCCATCGCGATCGTGTTGAAAGGTAACGAGTCAACTGAGAAGTATGAGTGGAACTTCAGTAGCTTGCCGGTATGAACATAACGCTGGAGAATCTGGAGAGAGCCCAGAGGAAGAGCGTCGTTATCGACAGCGCTTCGCGTACGTTTGAGTTGCCAGTCAACTCCCGATCGCCGTGACACTAGACGCTCATCATGATGGCGCTCACCGAGTCGGAGTCGTAGCCGAGGCCAAAGACGAAGCCAAAGTCCAGAGCAGGAAGCCAAGCTTCTCACGAGATTCGAGTGGTGATACCAATGTTGATCACGCTACACTGGACCAGAAAAGTGAAGAAGTGCTAGTCTTGTAGCTCAACCTGGGTCACTTGGACACTGGAAATTCCAACTCCCCGAATTGCAGGAATTATTGGGAAAGTTGGCAACGGCGTTGATCGCCAAATCCCTGCTGGATGTTCACCGACAAAACGCAAAAATGCTGCTTTCAAACGGTGAAGTCTTGTCATTGTAGTGAGTTAAAGAAGTCAAACAGGCAAGTGCAAACTTTACCCAGCAGAAAAGAAAGTAGATGTTCACCATGTATTGTACATGAGTGGGGGTGTAAACTTTCTCCATCGCTGTAGATAGGCTCAAAGTTGTGTGGTCACCATCCGTTATGCACCAGTATATCATTTGATTCAACAGTTGGGGCCATTCAAAAGTTTAGAATGGCCCCAACTGTCAAATCTTTCTCATTTATCAGACCCGTCGCCATTTACAATCTTCCACGATGAGGGAGACGTACCGCTCGAGATCAACGTTTCGAGAGGAATATGACCCCCCCCACAAGAACCATGAACGTTATTACAATGTGTTAGAGACAAGAGTTCTGACACTGGACGAGTTCCTACACGAAGAAGAGCGAATGGCGTTAGACAAAGCTAGAGATTCTTTGTCGAGGGCGATCCCGGTGCTTCTGTTGCCTGGAGAGACAAGTACAAATTACGAGCACAGCTTTGAGTTGTGGCTGCTGAGAAGAAATGTGACGATGGGGTCACTTCGAGGGGATCCGGAGGTGGAACGTCGCTTTCGACTGGACTTTGCAGACTCACGAGCTTGGGAGCTTCAACGACGACGGGATTTTAAGCAGTGTCGGGACAAGATGTTCCACTCAAAACGAGATCGTTTTCGCAGTCGTAGCGAGCTGTTGGCAACACAAGTTCTGTCTGCTGAAGAGTTCATGCAGGTGAACGAAGATGAAGGTCTCAACGGCCGCATGATGGCTGGCGAGAAATTAAGACCGATTTCCATTATACTGAATCGCACAGAGTCGAGGGGTAACTACGAAGTGAACTTCACGAAGTGGCTGGAAGCTAAACACGTGACGCTAGATAGGCTGGCTAAAGATCCAGAGGAAGAACGGCGATATCGGCAATGTTTTGCATACGCTAGGGCGAAATCACATCTACGTTACAATCGCAAATATGAGGAGGCGAACGGCGGGTCGACACCACGTCGACAGATGAGAAGCGAAAATCGGAAGAGATTTTCACCCAAAGAACCTCTTTATGATCACAAGGAGAAAAGACCACGAATTCACTCGGGGAGTCATGAAGAAGCGTCCTCTGTGTATGGCAACCCGGACCTGGATGAAGGCCTTCCCAATTCTGTGTCTCATTTGTGCTTGCAGGAGACAAAGAAAACGAAAAACTACACAACAGAAAAAATAAGATGTGGCACAAACACTGCTCAACACCAAAAGGAGAGGCTGCAAATATTTCGTGCAGCAACCGATACTATGGCCAGGGCAGAAGAAGTGTCCACCAGCCCTCCGGGCCATAGTTTGATCAAAGATTACACCCGTATGAGCGAGCAGATAGCGCTGAATTCAACTGCAATGAAGGACGCCCTGGCATATGTGAAAGTTAGTGCGAGCATCGATGAAATGGAAGAAAGGGAGCACATGAACCAGATCAAGGAGCTGGCAATGGTAATTAGCAAAGAGGAACGGCGTCGTGACACAGCTCTAGCTTCAGTTATTGCTCAAGACTGGGGTAGTAGGCAAGAAGAACTAGAACGACTGCTGGACGAGTCTCCTGGTACACTATCATCGAGTTCTTCTCACGAGATGCTGGCCTCGGTATACAGGAAACAGGAGACTAACAGCCTAGAGTTACAACGATTGCAAGTAAAGCTGTCGAATCGACTCAGTTGGCTTCAAGGCGGAGCTTACATCAGCAACAGTCAACTCCAGGAGGTTCAGGATCTAACAAACAAGCTGAGAGAAAATTTAGGAACGAAGTTTCGGTTGGAAGGTCAGCGCAACAAAATAAGTGTGGAGTTGCTGCGGTCAAACGAGAATATGAAAATGCTGGCTGCAGAGTTGATCGAGGAAGCTGAGCATGTATGGACGTAAGAAAGGACCCGTTCGTAGTGTGCGATTTTGCTTGACTCAGGTTGCAGCTAGGTTTCCGGAGATTTTGCCTGGCTTGGACTACCCATACTTGTTTGAATCGTAGTACGTTCCGTTAAACCACGTTTCCGATCTCGTTGAAAAGCTATGACCACAGATGAAGCCTTAATTTTGAGGCGTCGAGTGTCAGCTATCTGGACCTGCATTTATAAAGTTTTCTCTTTTTTTCCTACGGAGTGACTGCAAACTGGCGGGTGCAAAGCACTTTTCATTGCTTTATTGATCTTTCTTTACTGGCATCTCTCCTAACGCAGCGATTTAGCAGAGTCGGGATTGCTGAATGATTTTGACGGTCGGACGTTAGCTACCGTCTTCTCTGGTGAGAGCAAGTAACTCCGCCTTCATGATTATTTCATCAATGATCTTGGATTCCACATGAATGGGCAAAACACTTTTCTATTTGCAACAAAACAGTTGTATTGAGCACCAGTTGATATATGGATTATAAAAATGGATCGTGGCTCGCACATTTCCTTAAGCGAAATCTCCGTGGATATAAAGCACTTCTTGGAAGCAAGCATTGACACGAACCGTGAGTCCTTGGTCCTCTCATCTATTTATCTTATTTGTACAACCAGGCACATCGCATCAGAAATTAAGAGAAAAATTGCAATCATGCCTTCCACACTACACACATGCGCAAAAAAGGAAGCTGTCGCGCAGAGCTCTACAGTTATGTATTTGAATAGCTATGAATTGGTGCATCTGGGCTAGCTCGCTTTCGGAGGCCAATTCGTTGTCACCTTTGACGAGTGGGATCCCTTGTCTACAAAGGCTCCATTTCCATTTGTGGAGTCATCGCGTCTGTATTACGAAGTAGACGGAAGTAAAAAAAAATGAAGCAATAGGCTTCAGAACGTTAAAAAGTATCGAGCCAGAAATGTGGTGGCTAGATGTCAATAGACTGCAAGGAATTCCTTGGTGGCAAGTGACTTCGTGTGCATTTCAATGCTAAGTACTGTAGTACTCTGCCCGGATGATAGGGAAACAGAAGTAGGAGCTTGAAGTATGCAGGGTGTTAAGTGGCATCGCGAAAGCAAAGGCGATAATTGGCGGTGCACTAAATAGACTACCTTGAAATTGACTTTCCGAAATACCTTCTCATTTTTATCGAATTATTTTGGAAGTGGTTTGTTTGGGGAAGGAACAAACAATACAAAAAGGTGAACGATTGCCAACACCATCACACAATTCTTCCAGCATTTTGAGGTCGAGCTGCTACGATGCATGGGGACACAAAAATAAACACTGTAACTAGGGTGCCAAGAATAAGCTACCTGACTCAACAAATTCTGATGAGTTGCCCATTCGTTGTGACTAACCAACACGTTGAGCGCGATGGGTTATGTCGTTGTGTCAGCAATCCGTCAAACCCCGGAGATGAATCGCAAGCAAGGCCCACGCGTACATGACTTGGTGGATGCAAGTATCCGGTCTACGAACACCATCTTGGAAACCAGGCAAAACAGATCAGCCCGAGAGACATTGGTTGCATTTTACCATTGGGCCGTATGCCTCTTCATCTCCGCGCTCGTGCTCGCTCAAATATTTGGGGCTGTCTGGAATACGGTTAAAACGACACGGCTCGTTGAATATGGACGTGACCCGCTTCACGGGGCTTACCAGATCGTGGGAACGAACGACATTCCATACGCTGATCGGGTTGTGGCTTGCATACGTAAAGGTAGATTTTACGAACCGAGACTTGTAAGTTCGTTGTTGGCTGCAGAAGGCGAGGAAGCTATCTTGGAAGATTCAACTGGAGCTGCTAGCCACGGATATCGCCTTGTGCAGCGACGCGTTGGTTCGACCTCAAATTCTCTAGAATCCTCCGTGTATGATTCGTATCGAGGTATATGTAGCCTGATCTCCACGACACTTGACCAAATCTTAGGGGCCTGTTCAGCGTTGGGCTACTCAAATTTTACTGTTGACAGCCTCAGAGTAGTTGGAAGTGCGAATAGCACTCGTCTATTCAGATTACCTAACTCGTTGCCAGTGCTGATCATGCCGTACTGGGACAACACAGAGTTCGCAAGACATGCAATACCAACTTGGGGTGGAGACGCCTGTATGTTTCGCCTTGAGGATGCCTATTCAGGCAACTCCGCTGCTAATGCATCGAGGGCAAGCTTTCGTGGAGTTAATCGAACAATTCGCCACGATCGCACTCTTGAATGGTTAGATCACCCCGGAGGCGTTTGGCGGAATGGATGGTACGAGGATCTAAAAGGCGGTCGCTGGTTTTCAGATGTGACGAGCTCGAACCCAGGCCCACCGTACTTTATGGCGTATCGGATGTTCGATATGTTGACTGGGTTGGAAATGAACTGCTCAAAGCAAGAGGATTGCCTCGCTGCGCCAAGAGTGAGTCGATGGGGGTCAAAGTTTAGTACGTTTAGTTATACACGAGATATGAATTCCATCACGATTTTGAATGGATCAGCGTACGGCGTGTTCCGCTTTCAAGCAAATCAAGTCCAAACTGCGCGAGTTTTGTATGACTGGGAAACACTACTTTCAAACACTTCCGTTGGAGTGGTGTTGATACGGTGGATAATGACCCTGGTTGCCCTGCACATAGGATCAATAGAAGGAGGTCTTCCGTGCTTCGGAGGAGGAATAGGCTGTCTTTCGGGTTCCAGTAAGTTCGCCTTCCTAGTATTCTCGATGTTGCCTCAACTACGAATGACCTTGACAGCGTTTTGGACCGTCGGCTGTCGCTTTCAAGGCCAACAAGCTGCGCTGGCCAACGCTTGGTTTACAATGTATCCATCCATTGCACAATGGATGATCTGGTACTTCAGTCTGATCAATGTGCTAGCAAAAATCTCTCGACGACGTATATCCGATGCTTTCTTTGGACCAAGCGTGGTGCTCCTATGCTTACTTCATTATTTCTGTAGTGATCTAGCAGCTTCTGGGTTGTTAGAAGGAGTTGATGGCCGAATTCCGACTCTCGTATCGTCCGACGAGGTCAAGACAATGAAGCTTCATGACTATTTCATGTCAGACCTTGCGTGGAGAATGAATGGGCGGGTCAAATTAGTGTTTTTCGCCAAAGTGGCCGTGATTGGGGTCAACTTGCTACCATTACTCATAGCGCGTCCACTTCCAGTTCCTAAGAAAGGAGCTCTACGCGGTCTTCAGGGAATTGAGAAAGCATTGGCTCTACAGGTAAATTACGTTGGAGGTATGGGACTCTCACCTGTTTATCTATCAACGCAGTTGGCAATGCGTTCAAATATCAATAAGAACTCAATTCTGCCGTCTAATTCACAACGAGTTTTGATCGGTGCTTCTCCAAGGCTGTATCTGAACAGCTACGAGTTGATCCGCCTCGGTTATCTTGTGTTTGGAAACAAATATTTGATCAGTTTTGACGAATGGGGCCTGGTATCAGCCATGGCGCCACTGCGGTCATACTGCTACCTGTGGAATCACCGAGTGTGCGTATGGACTTTAAAACCCGTGAGGGCATCCGACGGTAGCGCGAAACCGGGGTTACGTGTATTGCAGAATGTTCAACCTGAAATGTGGAAGATGGACGACGACCGGCTCAAGAGAATCCCTTGGTGGCGAGTGTCTTCGTGTGCCATTCAATGCTGAAAGACCGGATTGTGGTGGCGATGGACTTGCAGGCTTACGTACGAGACGCCAAGACCTTTTACGACGCGGAAGCGACCGAATGTCGACATGAATTGGTGGAGATAGTAGCACCAATTGACGGTGAGAAGAAGCGGAGTGATGCAGCTCTGGCTGCTGTGATAATTCACGAGTGGAAACACGATCACGGAACAGCTTCTGTCCGAACCTGGCGAGACTGATTCCACCTCTGCGTCTCACGAAGAGCTGGTCTCGGGGTACAACAAGTTGGTGAGTACGGATGATAAAGTGTCAGCTCTGCAACTGGAGGTGCTGGGTTTGTTGCAGGCGGGAGATGTGGACCAGAAGAGCTGACGACGTGGTGCACAAATTGGATACAGCGTTGTCGGTCACGCTTCTCCTCTCAATAGGGTGTGACACGATGTTGCAGTCGTATGAGGTGATCTGGGAGCTGGCGTCAAAGACGGCAAATCCAGGTGCTAGTCTCTACAACTGTCGGAAGTTGAAGCTCTACAACCGTCGATCGTACATAAGAGCACACATACAGTTTACGAGCACGTGCTCTCGAAGTGTCCGCAAATCTCTTCAATCGTAGTTTTGTTCAAGAATGGACTAGGATTTCGGCCTCTTCGACGCCTTCATGGTCTTGGACCTCTTGGCGACTGAAATTGTGACCTTTGATGATTTTCTCCGACAAGTAGAGCAATTCGCTCTTGATGGAGTGGACGATCCCCCTATTCCAGTCATTCTGACACCTGAAGAGACCGTGAGCGAGACTTTGAGCGGTGGCTGGCTGTTCGAAATATTTCAGTAGATTCGCTCCACACTTTCCCAGATGTGGAGCGCTTATTTCGCCTTGACTTCACAAATTTTAGCTCCGACGACGAAATTTCGCACTAGAGACTCTCCCATCGATAAAAGTGACAAAAAGGGAAAATGAAACTTCTGGTACTTGGACGCATGATTTAGCTGCACCAGAGTATACAGGCCTACGCAGTCGAAGTGAACTTTTAGCCAAATGTGTGGTGAGTCCGGACATGTTTTTAAAGGCGATGGACCGAACGGACGGATGCACGAAGGAGAGATGGTAAGAGCAATTGCGATTTTGTTACGACCTGGGGAGACCATGGCTGGGTATGAAGGGAATTTTAAACGGTGGCTGTCAAAGAAAAAAGTGACGTTGCAAATGTTGCAGGACGATCCGGAGGAGGAACGGCGCTTTCGACAATGTTTTGCGTACACGAGAGGGTGGGAATTTAAGAGCTGGGTCGCACTCATGTATCGGTCCCAAAGCGGTGCTTCCAGCATCGAGTTAGTCAGAGAAGTAAGTCTGTGCCTCGTGGTTGTCTGGATAATGACACAAGCCAGAAACGCCCTCGACTTGGGCCTGAGAGTGGTGAAGAATCGACATCCCAGCGAGCGGCATTGACTAATTCTAACTTGAAAAAGCTAGAACAAGGAGAAACAGGCCTGGTGAACACAGAAAACGACGTCAAAAGTGACACTTCTTCCACTACCATTACTGAGCCATCGTGCACGCCACGATCTATTGATGGCGATATCAATCGTGGCAGCCAATGCGACAATATCAATTCGAGTATTACGATCAAAGCTGAGCAAGGATATCCGCGGTAAGGTAATGGCAAAGGCATAGAACAGCTTCCAGGATGTGACAGCAAGACTACCATTTGGACACGGTGTGCTGTGACGGATGCTGATGCCGCTGGCGAAGTTAAGCGCAGAAGTCTTGAGTATTCTACTACAGAAATCTACCAAGCAGCTTCTCTAACCCTGGCGAAGGCAGAACAGCAAATTGATATTATGTAACGGCACGCTTAATTGACGAGTACACTCGGTTGAGTTCTCTGATCGTGCTCAACGACGCAGCGATCAAAGACGTGCTAACTGGAGTAAAAGCGAATCCCGAGGTTAACAAGGACAAATCGATGGTGCTACTCAACCAGATTGAAGAGCTGGTCGCAGTTCTGGACCATACAAAACGACAGCGTGACGTCACCTTCGCTACACTCGGGGCCCACGAATGGCGAGTTACTCGTGAAGAGCTGGTCCAAATCCTACGACAACCTGTGAAAAGCAATACAGACGCCTCGCACGAAAAGCTAGCAGCGGTTTATGACCAGATTGGACACAAATACGGCGTCGTGGTGTCTTTGCGGGTGAAATTAAGGAATCGACTCAGTTGGCTGAAGCCCACAGATAGTGACTGAGACGAACAGTTCCTAGAATTACACGAGATATCGACCAACTTATCGGAAGTATTGTCAGAGAAATTGTTTCTTGATAATCGGCGACGAGTGCTGTTCTTGGACATATTGCGAACACGTGATGATCTGCGAATGCGAGTTTTGGGCTTACTTGAAGGTGATGGTAACGCTGATTAATTTTTAGGCGGTGCCAGACAGTTCGGATGTCAAGCAGACTGCATTCTGCAATTGGATATGATTGATTCGAATGGAAAACTTCAATGGTGGCAAAGATGGGAAGTATTCTGGGCAAGAACGGTTCAATTTGGCTTGGCAAATTTAGTTCATTTTCTTTTTCTTCAAGCGGTTACTGTGCCAGTAGGAAGAAGCCAAAGCTCCGAACTCATTCGCCTGATAGCAAGGCAGACAGCAATGCGTTTCTGCTGGTTCGCATTTTGTCGGAAGCTTCGAATTCGTCCTCGCACCACCAACAAACAATACATTGACAGTGGATGCACGCAGATAACGCACGAACCAGGGCCGTTAGTAACTCGGGAGGTACTCAACGCGCTCTACCAGTAGGTTATTTGCCTCTTTATTACCATGGTTTTGCTCGCTCAACTGTTTGGATCTGTCTGGAATACAACCACTACAACCCGGCACATCAATTACGGAAAGAAACCAGAGCAAGGTCCATTTCAAATTGTGGGGACGAACGATGTCCCATACGCTGATCGTGTAGTTGCTTGCGTACGCCAGGGTAGAAAATACGAGCCCAGACTCTTGAGTTCGTTGCTAGCTGCAGAAGGAACTCAGGCTATTCTGGAAGACAGCACAGGGACAGCGCGGCATGGATACCGCCTCGTTCAGAGACGTGTTGGATCGGTCTCCGATGAACTTGACTCGGCAGTGTATACGTCGTACTGTGACTTATGTAGTTTGATCTCGGTGACCATGGATTCGATTTTGAAAGCCTGTTCAGCGTTAGGCTACTCTAATCTCACCACTGACAGCCTCCGAGTAATCGAAAGTGCCGACAGCAATCGAATGTTGAGGATTCCTTCCTCATTACCAGTGTTAATCATGCCGCTCTGGGACAATGCATTGCAAGGTCGTCACGCAGTGCCGGCTTGGGATGGGGATGCCTGTGTTTTTCGTCTTGAAGATGCATATTCTGGCATTGCTACTGACTCTTCTAAAGTAAGCTTTCGCGGCGTTAATCAAACAGTTCGCCATGAACGTACGATTCAGTGGTTGAATCGCCCTAATGGTGTCTGGCAAAATGGCTGGTATGAAGATTTAGATGGTGGACGCTGGTTTTCAGACGTCACGAGCTCGAATGTTGGCGAACCGTACAATATGACTTACATAATGTTTGATATGCGGTCAGGGATCGAAATGAACTGCTCAAGGCAGGAGGACTGTTTGGCAGCACCTCGAGTCAGTCGATGGGGCACTAAATTGACCACCTACGAGTATCCACAAGACGTGAACTCAATCACGATTTTGAATGCAACGTCATTTGGTCTTTTCCTTTTCGAAACAAATCAAGTAAGTACCGTTGAGATTATATACGATTGGGAAACGCTGGTCTCAAACGTGTCTGTTGGCCTCGTATTGATACGTTGGACCGTGATACTTGTGGCGATGCACGTCGACGCTTTGCGAGGAAGCCGTCTCTGTTTCGGTGGTGGAATTGGTTGTGTGTCCTGCTACAGAAATTTTGACTTGCTGCTTATCTCAATGGTACCTCAGCTGAAGATGACACTAACTGCGTTTTGGACTGTCGGATGCCACTTCGAGGGTCAGCAGGTCGGTCTCTCAGAGGCGTGGTTTACTATCTACCCAGCAATTACACAGTTCATGCTCATGTACTTTAGTCTTCTCAACGCATTGGCCAAGATTACTCGACGACGGATGTCCGATGCTCTTTTCGGGCCATCCGTAATGTTTCTATGTGCAATTCACTATTTTCGCAGTGATCTCGCAGCCTCTACGATTATTACGAACGTTGACGGTCGCGTGTCCACTTTAGTCTTCTCTGATGAAGTTAAGAAGATGCAGCTTGCAGACTATTTCGTGAGTGGTCTAGCCTGGCGGGTGAATGGGCGCGTCACAGTTCTCTTCTGGACGAAGTTGGCTGTACTGGGAATCAATTTGGTACCTCTGCTTTTGACACGTCCGTTTCCTGTCTTGAGCCGGGAGAAGAGGTACTCTCTACGTGAGATTGAACAGGCTTTAGCTATGAAGGTTGGCCATGTTGGTGGGTTGGGAACTTCACCAGTTTACTTGTCCATCGCTCAAAATGTCGTACCAACTGCTGCTTGCGGGGGTAAGAATATCGTGGCTCCGGCTTGCTTACAGCCACACAACCGTGATACGAGACATCCGATTATGTACTTAAACAGCTATGAGTTGCTCCGACTTGGATACGTCGTGTTTGGTAACTGTTACATCATTGCTTTCGATGACTGGGATATCCTATCGTCAACGGCACCGTTGCGGTCATATTATAATTTTTGGAACCAACGTGTTTACGTTTGGATGCTCGAAGATGTCAGCAAGAACAACAGTCATGGCCTACGAACTTTGCTGTTTGTTGAGCCGGAAATATGGCGACTAGACGACAAGAGACTGAAGCGCATTCCTTGGTGGCAGGTGTCTTCGTGTTCCGTTGGATGTTAGCTGAATGAATAACACGTCAAACTGTATAATTCACGTGTCTTGATCTTAGCCGCTAAAACGTGGGCAGGGCCAAGTGTCAAAGTAATGAAGCAACCGAGGGCTATTCCATACAGAGGGTAGGCTGGAAAAAAAATAACGTGGAGTGCAACGGGTTCGGCAAGGGGATGGGACTCAATTGTATGATTTGGTATGCCGTGATGTAGCGAGGCAAAAGTATACCCATTCACTCTTGGTGCGTTCATCGAACGTGTGATTTGTATTTTGAATGGGTAAAATCACATCGCCTACAAGTATTTGGTGTCGACCCACCATTGCGATTCGTAACCCTTGCCGAGGATGTCCGTGATGGCCACGGAAGAATCTATCTGCTCACTGAAAGACACTCGCTGGTCGATAGCCGCACCGGGCCCACTGTTGTTGAACTCCTTGAAGTAGACGTTTTGCGTGTTGGGGTCACTGTTCCAACCCTGCCAGCCTTGCGGGTTGATGATGTCGCTGAGCTCGCTGTTCTGCCAGACAACGCGGGCGTACGGCTTCCACGGACGGCCTAGGAAAGCAGTTCCAGCGCTGCCTGAACCGAAGACGCGCGCGTTGTTGAAGACGTAGTAGGACGGGTTGGTTTCGTTATTTCGTCCATCGGCCGTGACGCAGCCCTTACCGACAGACTCAATATCGCAAGACTCGAACCAAGCCTTTGCGTAAAGGCCGAAGATGAAGTCGACGGCGCCACTGATGTACGATCGTGCAAACAGTTCGGGGCCCTTGTTGGCGTACAGAGTGTCCTGGTATCCGGTGAGGTTGCACGCGTAGAAACCGTAGTTGGCACCGTCGACCTTCATGGCAATTGCCTGACCTACGTTGCCGGCCGTGTTGGCGACGTTGAGGTTGTACACCTTCACGTTGTTCGGTTTGAGCCACAACGTGCTAGTGTAAGCGTCGCGCCCACTTGTGATACTGGCAGGAACATCTTTCTGCGCCATCGCATGAGTGATAGTCACCTCGTTGCCAGCGTATGACATCGCATCGCACGTGTATCCTTGAACCACCAGTGACCCTTTCAGCTTCGGAACGACAACTTGCTCCTGGTAGACACCCGGGAAGAGGAAAAGAGTGTGCTCCGCCGTCGTGTTGGGCAGGTGTGCCACGCCCTCGGATACCGTCTTGAAGCTACCAGTGTACTTGCCCGTAACATCCACGACAACTGCGCCGACCGGGGGCTCTGTTCGAGCATTGGGACCGGCGCACGCACCGTCAATTGCAGTTACTGCGCTTGCCGCGAGACCCGCAAGTACCAGTAGTGACGTAAAAATCTGCATGATCCGGTTAAGTGAGGAGGAGGAAAAAGTAAAGTGAGCTGCTTGGTCGAGTTGCTTCTCTAAAGCGACAGATTGTAGTTTGCCTCTTGCCACTTTGTACAGTAACAACACACAGCGAAGGATACTTTTGAAGACAACTTTGTGAGATCTGCTTTTTCGTTGTACGAGCGTAAAGCTGTTAGTGTACAACATCACCATCCCATGCTTTTGTTGTGTCACGCTCGGGCTCGCTCAGCTTGAGACAGTCCGCACAAGCTCTTGTGCCTACATTTGTGAATGTAATTTGCGTCAGCAATACGTTGTAGACTTGGTGTGCACAACTTTCCTCGTGGTTACACACGTTCTTGTGCGTTCTGCTGGGAGATAAACTGCAGTACTTTGGCTGAGATTACTCTTCTCAAGTGGTCTTCACATTTATAATGCATTGTTGTGGGTACTCATCTCAACTCAGCTATTAATATTGTGAGCTCTTTCAATACTCGAGCTGTGCCGTTTATTATATTGAAATATTTACTAGCGGCATCCATACATCGGGTTGTGTGTAGAGCAAACCTCGTATTCGCGCGGACGATGTAGGCAAACCAGAAATTCGCTGCTGTCTATCCCTCTCGTTTGAATACCCCGTCATATCGGATCATTGCGATGCATAAATAGGAGTATATTGAACCTATCTGCTCGCATAATCTCTAATCCCTATGAAATCGCCACTGCGCTTTTTGAGAGGAACGTCTGTACTTAGTGCTGTGAACGTTCATTTGAACTTGGGCCACGTGGTCAAACGTTTTGCTTGTTTCTCCAGACCTGGCCGAAACCGCGCCTAAACCTGGTGGAAAGATATGTTGAATTTTGTATCGCAGCTTTGTGTACATGTACACAATCTCATTAAGCTCAATCAGGCCGTGGAAGTGCTGCCATCGACTACACCACAAAGCAGCGGGACAGGCACACAATGACGGGCTACACCGCAACGTCGCTAGAAAAGCTTACGACGATGAACCGCTGGAAGTAACAATGGCGATGGATTTGTGTGTGCGTTCTCGCGCAGCTCGAGTTTTCGCACTTGATGGAGGGAGAGGTAGCCTAACATCTGAGGTGATATTCGTGCGTGAACCACTTCCATTTCGACAAGCACTGCAAGAAAGCGACGTGGTCGAGGAGGGTTTCGTGGGCTGAAGTACCTGGGGATGGCTGTGCATCATGGGGGTCGTGGTGATCGCATAGTATTATTGACAACGTATGCATGCTGATTAGGCCTGTGCGTAACGTAAGAGAGCTCTCACAGCCGATACAATGAAGCAAAGGCGTAGGACGACAACAAAGCGGAGGTGTCCACAATCAACTCCGTCCCGGTGGAGCCCAAGTCTAAAGTCGTGCGACCTGCAGCCAAACGTGCGGCATGACAATCTATTCGAAGGCCTGTTGCTTGTACTGACGTTGGAGAGGAGATTTAAATGTAAAAAAAACTACCATGTATCTTTGAGACCCGCGTCGTCCGGATCGACCTGGTTCTCGCTGTCCGCGTTCGCAGCGTTGCCCATGGCAACTCCATGCTCGTATCCTACCTCAATACGAAGATCGCAATTGCATTATGGAGGTATAATATTATTATATCAGGTTTCGCAAGTTAGCTCTCGCCAGGTTCGACCAGGTTGAGACCAGGTACAGGCATGGTTTAGATAAACTGGCGGGACGTTTCGGTTCTGCCCGGTTCAGAAACGTGGTACCAGGTTGTGGTTTGCAGCACTATCTGTACTTCGAAAACCTTCCCGATCGCATGCCTAAGCTCACGAATAAACCTCTGATTTGTCGTGACTCGTTACCCTCCATCTCTTGTTTATCCATCAGGTGGTCACCTCATGGTATGGCGTCCTACTCTCGGGAACAACTCGCGACTCGGTCGGCGAGTATCGAGTCGTTTATTGATGAACTTGCCAACAACGACGGCGTTTACTCTTCGTCCCGACGAATCCCCACGTTTTTTCTACCGGATGAAACTCCGAAGCAGTTCGAGCAAAAGTTCGAGCGCTGGTTGAGTCGACGGAAATTGAGAATCTCTTCGTTTTCGAGAGATTCTAACGTCGAACGACTTTTTCGACTTGATTTGGCAGCGTCTAGAGCGCGGGAACTACATTGTAGAGAGTTGAGTTCACTGCGGACAAAAGATGACAAGCCCGAGATCGATTGCCCCTCTGGAAGCCAAGAAAGTGGTAGTGCAAGCTCGTCCTCTCGGAAAACGTCGAGTAGAGGCCTCAATGATGGCGATACGTGGCAATATCAAGGAACCCGCAGCGCTCGAGAGCTGTTGGAGACTAAGGTGATGACTGCGGACGCTTTTTGGAATGAAGTACGAACCCAATGGGTATTTGGGCGCGGGGTCGAAGTTGAAGCCGATCCCCATTATCTTGAGACCGAACGAGTCAGCAGGGTACCTTGATGTCAACTTTGAGCGCTAGATGGCCAAGAAAAACGTGACAGTGGAAATACAAATGACCCCGAGGAGGAGCGCGGATATCTACAATGCTTTGCCTACAGCAGCATAGGTCCGTCAATACAGTTTTAAATTGTATTGAGCGATAGTCATCTTAATAATAAAAACGGCAATTCGTGGCAAAGCAATAATAAATATAGCCGCAATTTATATTGTATTGTTATCTAAACGCGTCTTCCGCTTCTTCCTCTTCCTCTCGTCCCGGTAGGCATTCCCGACGGAATTATGGCTCAGCGGTCGATCGGTCACTAAATCCCCAGCTCTTCTCGTTCGAAATCGCGGATAATATCCTGTGGCAGATCGGTTGCCGGCTGCCATGTTGGTCGCACAAAACCGACCCAACCAACGAAATAGTAGGCATTGCCCTCTACGCTTGTCTTCTTAGCGTAGATGAACTCGACGGTGCAGAGGTTCGGCCCATATAAAGCGGGCCGGCGCATTATCCTGTACGAATAGAGTCTCGCCCTTATGGCCCAAAAACTGCTTCGTGACTGGAATTTCTTGGCGGAGTAGTCGTCGGTAGTAGTCGCCAGTTACTGACTCTTCGCAGACGTACATGGTTCCTACGCCATCAGCGGTGATAGAGCTCCACACCGTTAGGGACTTCCGGCTAGACTTAAACGTCGGCAAAACACACCGGGCATCGAAGGCCTCGTGGGTTTGTCGCCCGACTGAGACTCGACCAGATGTGTCATGCAATTCAACGGATGCCTCGTCGCTGAATAACACCCCCTCCAGAACAGATCAGTCATCCTCCCGAACTTCTTCGCGTATGCAAGGCGGAGGCAGCGGTGCTTGGGGCTAAGGTAAGGTTTCTTGCGGGGCCGAACGGCCATGAAGACCCGCTTTGTAGATGCGATCACGGACGAGGTCGCTAGACACAGGACGCCCGATCTCCTTGGACACTTGAGCCACAACCAATGCAGCACTCACAAAACGGTTCTTCTTGACCTCCCGCACGATACGGCGGGCGTGACGGAGGTCGGTGAGGCGAGGGTGACCCGGGCGTGGGAAGATCTTGATGCAGCCGTGCATCTTGTGGTACGCAATTATGGTGCGCACGCTCCATCATCTTGGTATGTCAAGGTGGCTGCTGATTTTTCTGGTGCTGGTGCCCGTCTTCCATTTCTTCACGATGCGGCTACGGTGATCTTGTGAGTAGTGACGCCTTGATGTTCTTGTCATTGCTGCACCGAGCAGGCAAATTGAGAAGTGAGCAGCAGGCGCTGCATCCAAGGTTTGGAAGTCTACTCCTCAAGCAACATTCGTGCAACATTACTACATACAAAAACTAAGTATAATACTTTTAGCTGATTTCTCACCATTGAGCGACGAAAATAGCGAGTTGGGTCTGTGGATTGGCGGAACCGTAGCGTAGCGCACCAATCAAATCAAAGCGAATCGAAAGGGGAAATCGACAGAAGAGGTGATTGGGCATCGAATTGTGGTCGCCTTGCTTCAATCGAGCTAATATTGTAGTCAAGATGAACGAAAACGCGCATATTTGGGGGGTGGGCGTTTAATTAATCCACCCGTTGTATATTTGATCGAGCTCTGACAACCAGCGGATTTACTGACGCAGTACAGTAGTAGTGTGAAGTACCTCATTACTAATGCCAACGAAGCCAGGCTATGACGCCATCGTGTGGGGATTTGTCGGCTGGCTTTGGGCTACTTTTGCCATATTTATTGTCAATACTGGGACAATAACATATTGTATTGGAATCGATGAGGCCCAATAATTAAAATATTTTAATTGAAAATAACTATTGTATTGCTCCATTTAAGTCCGACCACTGAGCGCTTGACCATCTGCATGTTCCCTCTCTCTTAACCGAGAGTTCTGTCTGTCCGTCTGTCTGTCTGTCTGTCTGTCCGTCCTGCACCCGTTTATTTGCCTTTTCCTACTTTTTTGCATAAGGTGCGGGGGCCCTTTCCCATACTCTGTCCACCTGTCCAACCGCCTGCCACCCCCGTCCTGACTGCAAAAACTTTGCACGAAATTACAAAAATGACCGAGCGTGTCGGTTTAAAATCGGACCTAAACAGACAGAATCGAACTTATACGAAAACTCATTACACAATTCGAAACTCGAGCGGCGGCGGAGCGAGGAAGCGGACGGACGGCGCGGCGTGTAGCGGGCCAAGGAGCGACGGACAGCTGCAGCGGACTTAGCCAGAGTACGTGTAGGTGCATATCTTTATAATAAACCACTTTACGGTTTCGGGAGTTCCGCCTGTTGGGATAACTGGTACCTTCAGGGCAGTACGAGGATATATTGGCATAGAATTAGGACCAGACTGGTGCTCATTTAGGGGCCCTAGCGACTCTTATTTGGGAGGCCCTGAGATGTTGTAGTGGGCCGCCATACCTGCGCCACGACCATATTGTCGAGACACCCAGCGGCCGCGTAGACGCCGGACAGTCGCTCTGAAGCCACAACATTGCTATAGTATTATTAGTACCCAATTTGGTTATTGGGTATAAAAGTACTGTAGTACTGTGGATTTTGTGCACTATATCCATTACCTTCCTTTGTAAGGGTGTTTTAAACACTCTTCTAGGATAAGAAAGACTGCAGCTGGCACCCGCCGCCGTACAAAGACTAACCCTGCGGCACCTTTGCTCTTCGGAGCCGCGACCCCGAGGCGCCCATGTCCGCCCGCCAGCGGCATGGGAAGTCTCATACCAACCCGGTGTAGTGGGGCAGATTCATGTGGCGATAAAAGCCGGTATTACCGGGCCGCCTGCCTCACCCCTGGACCAGTGGTCATGTATGGAACCGGCGCTTTGGATGGAAACATCCTCAGCTGCTTCTGCGTCCGCGGCAGGGTGGCATGCGGCCAGTCTCTTGGTTTGGGTATGGGACCCAGGCCGGGTCGCTGGAAACAGTGACTTGAGGGCTTATGGCTTACCTTTTGCATTTGCAATTGGAACTGCTTACCGCATGTTAACAATCCAATATAGAGCGGCCTTATGCTTCACGAGTGAAGTGTCGGCGGCACCTACAACGACTCGATTCGTACTGGAACATGGTCAATTGCAAGCGAAATGGTCTGCAATTTCTAAATTTCGACTGCGAGTCGCGGCGTTTATGATCCTTCAATGCCTATGATGTCAGTGGAAGTTCCAACCAAAACAAAATGCCCCAACAACTGACTCCAAACCCCTTTACAACCAAAATGATTAATTGCCTAAACTGAATAAGCTTAGTGGCATTAAGTAGACGCTCGCCCGCGGTCACCAAAGGAAGTGGCCACAACAAGTGTGGTGGGTTGTCGCTTCAGCACACAAATAAAAACCCGCCGCTGCCTCTCCAAAGGTTTTGAGAGGTGGCCCAAAAAAGGCGGGTCGTGCTTAAAGGAAGTTATGGAGGAGGTGAGGGAAGAAAACAAAAGAAAAGAAAAAAGGTTGGCTCGGAAGCTCGGCTATATGAGGCGTTTTACTATCGTTTGCGCTGTGACTCGCAACTGGGATTCGAGATTGCTGTGGCCGATTCGTGTGTATGCGGTCCATTTTAGATGTTTCGCGTTATTTGGCGGGTGTCGACGTCGCTCTGTCGAGTAGTAGATGGTCGTTCAGCTGGCTGGGGATCGGGGCGGATAATATGCCTGGGATGACTAGGTTTGAGATGATGCTTTCCGTCCCTGTCTTATGTTTGCATTTTTAGGGTATAAACCGATAGACCGATGCTTTGAAATGGCTGATTAAATCAATAACAAATATACTTTGCTGTGTAGGTACGTCGAGACTCGATGGCACGAAAGCGCAAGTACACGAGCAAAGACCAAGTGAAGGAGGCGTACGCTGCACCAGAAGGAACCGAAACCCTGGCCGCGAAGAAGAGGCGTCTTACGAATCTCAGATCTGCATTGAGTCGCTTCCGAAAGCAGGAGAGAGCGACAACGACTTCGAATGCGGTGGCAGGGATTACGGCGGACATTTCGGCGCTACATGTCGTAGGGGGCCATTCTGCATCAGTCACCTCCGGGGCAGCTACGCCAGCGCCTCCAGCAGTAGACACCGATCCGAGGAGCGTGGTTCATTTAACTGCAACAGCCCCGATGCAACCGACGCGGAGTCTGTTTCCAGAAGTTCAGGGTCCTTCAAGCTCATCCGTCTTTGCGGTGGGGGTCTCTCTTCCTCAGGTTCCAGCCGGAACAGACCCTTCTCACACTCGACAGGGAAGGCGTTCACGAGCAGACTTGACTCCGTCACAGTCACAGCGAGTGCGTGAGTCGGATAGAGTCCGAAAGCAGCTTCAGCGAGCAAGCCGTTCTGAGTCCCAGGTTTTACGCGACAGGGAGAGTGAGGCTGCACGTGTCCGAGCTCGCCGTGCTACTCTTCACAACGAACATGCCCGGCGTGCACGCGAAATCGATGCCATTGCAACAAGCATCCGCCGAGTAGGACTTTCCGAAGAGGAACTTCGATCCGAACGGAATCGAAATACCGCGGCGCACAGGGAGCAGCGCGCCCTCATGACCGATTCCGAGCGCCTCGCCGTGAGAGAACAAGATGCTGCTGAGCACAGGGAGCAACGAGCCCTCATGACGGAAGAGGAACGTCATGCCATGAGAGAACAGGACGCTGCAGAGCACAGGGAGCAACGCGCCCTCATGACCGAAGAGGAACGTCAAGCAACTAGGGATCATAACAATTCCGCTCAGAGTCAGCGCAGACAAGCAATGGCGGACGATATCCGGGAGGTGCTGCGAGATCGCGATGCCGAGGAACACAGAGCACGAAGAGCTGCCTTGACTGGGGACCAAGTCGAGCAGCGGCGAGAATCGGAGCGCTATCGGAGGAGGTCTCGCCAGTACAAGAAGGGCCTAGCGTATCACGAAGATTTTGACCTAGAGAGAGTACCGGGCGGCCGTCACTACTTTTCAAGATATTTGGATGAGGACCGCGAAAACGAGCGGGTTTGTCCACACTGCAACGCCTGGAAATTTCCTGAGGAACCCCCCGCGAGCTGCTGTCGAAAGGGTTTGGTGACAGTTGCGTCGTCGCGGGGAGCACCGTCAGAGTTATTGACCCCGTTCAGCAACCCGAGATTCATGCAGTCTATCCGCGCATACAACAATGTGTTCGCGTTTACATCAATGGGCGCATCTCGCTCTCTCCAAGTAGACGAAACCGTAACGAGAGGTGGAGTGTACAATTTTCGCGTGCAAGGATTGGTTTGTCACCGCCTGGGGGCATTATGCCTCCTCGAAACGGACGCCCCATGTTTGCTCAAGTGTACATTAACGACCCAGATATGGAGACTCGCGTTGCAAGTCGGATAGGAATGACCGGTGGCCTGAACCCGACGTTTGTTGAAGATCTCGACCAGGTTATGGTCGCGAACAACCCGCACACGCAACAGTTTCTCAATGCGCGTAGGCTTTTGGTTCAACATGCTGGGCCGAGATATGAGGCTGCCGTCGCTGAGTTTGAGCGCGGTCGCGAGGCTGGTATCGCGTTACCGGAGGACAACCCGGCGTTACGGCTCCGTGATTTCATCCCCCCTGACGACAACTTAAGGCTTCGCCTTCACGTGGCTCGGAACGCCAACCCAGGAACACATAACACGCTTACAGCCTCCGAAGTTGCTGCCATTGTGATTGACCAGAATGCAGCGGAACATCGTGATATCCTTTTGCATACCTGGCAGGGGGGTTTCAAGCGATTTTTCGAGACGAGTGAGAGCTACGATCCCCTTCAGTACCCTCTTCTTTTTCCGTATGGAGAACGTGGATGGTCTTACGACCTTCCATACGTGGGCAATCCTGTCGACTCACAGGGAAATCCGCTAAAAATTTCGCTTAGAGAGTACGAGGCCTATATCCTGTACGACAGGACCGCAAGTGATTCTCTAATTCTACGCGGTGGCCGCCTGACGCAGCAGTACTGTGTTGATCAATGGGCCAAGTGCGAACAGGAGCATTTGCAGGAGCGTTTGCTCTACATTGAGAAGAATTAGCTGCAGTACCGGTTGGAGACGCTCCAGGGACTTGCTGACGCCTTGCGCAACGAATCTGTCGAAGTTCATCGAATGGCTGCTGATGAGGAAGTACGAAGAGTTGAATCGCGATCTAATTCTCGGAGGGTGGCCCGATCGGAAGGTCAATCGGACGGACCTGAGGCCGAGGAGATCGGGCGGAAGATCATTATACCTCCGAAATTCACCGGGGGGCCTCGATACATGTACCAGCGCTTCTTGGACGCTATGGCTATTGTCAGAGAGACGGGGGCTCCGAATTTGTTTATCACCATGACGTGCAATCCGAACTGGCCGGAAATCAAGGAAAATCTTCGGCCGGGCAAAAGGCTTCGGACAGACCCGACATTGGGGCACGCGTGTTCATGCAGAAACTAAAGGCCCTTAACAAGGACCTTGATGAAGGCATCTTGGGAATTCAAGCAGCCCGGATTCACGTGGTGGAGTACCAGAAGCGGGGTCTCCCTCACGCGCACATTCTTCTCATTTTGAGACCCGAAGATAAGCCCTTGAGTGCTGAAGACGTCGACAGATTGGTCTCTGCGGAGCTGCCTGATAAAGAAAAATATCCAGAACTTTACGAGACGGTGATGTCGAGTATGCTGCGCGATCCATGCGGCCGACAGAAGCCTGACAGTCCGTGTATGAAGAACGGCAAATGTTCTAAGAAGTTTACTAAGCCTCTCTCGGAAAACACCATCATGGCTGCAGATAAGTATCCAACCTACAGGCGCTGTCGCTGCGCTGACGGGATTCCTTGCCACAAAGGAAAGGTTTGGGACAAGGCGACCATTAACCAGTGGGTCGTTCCGTATAATCCGTTCCTGTCGCAGAAGTACAACTGTCACATCAACGTCGAGGTGTGTGCTACGAACAAGGCGGTGAAGTACATCTACAAATACGTCTACAAAGGATCGGACATGACTACGATTACCATTGATGGCGAGGAGATTGAAGCCAACGAGATTCTACAGTACCTGTTAGGACGCTACATTTCTCCGGTGGAGGTGTGCAATCGTTCTCCGGTGAAGGCGTGCAATCGTCTGTTCATGCATCCAACGCAAGGGTCGACACATTATGTGGTAAACCTTCCAATTCACTTGGAGGACATGAACATGGTCGCATATCGTAGACATGCGTCTACTGCTCAGCTTCACAATCTGATTCGCAGAGGTAACAGAACGATGCTGACCGAGTTTTTTAGACTATGTGATCCGGAGGGGACAGCAGGCCTGTTGTACAAGGATGTCCCAACCAAGTACAGGTGGGTGGAGAAGAGGTGGCAGCCATACAAGCAATACGTGCCCTCACTGGGTCGCATTGTCCACGTATCACCCCAAGACCCGGATCGTTTCTACCTGCGACTTCTGTTGTGTAACCGGCGTTCTCCTACATCGTTCGCTGATCTTCGCACGGTTGGTGATACCACGTACCCCACGTTTCGGCATGCTGCGTTTGCGCTAGGATATCTGGAAGACGATCAAGAGTGGTTACATTGCCT
>JAHWLE010000198.1:0-31976 GCA_024679135.1 Phytophthora foliorum
CGAACTCGGCGAGATGGCAAACGATGAAGCCGTCAAGATCTACGAAGACAACCAAGGCTCCATCGCGTTGGCCAAGAATCACGAGTTCCACAAGCGCACCAAGCACATCGACATTCGCTACCACTTCGTGCGTGAGAAGGTGGAAGACGGTCAAGTGGTGCTGGAGTATGTTTCGACGACCGACATGCTGGCTGATCTCATGACGAAGCCAATCCCTGCGACGCAGTTCAGTGTGCTCCGGAGCAAGCTCGGTATCGAAGCGCCGAAGGCTGTCGAGTCGAGTGGGAGTGTTGTCAAGAAGGCGCCTCGACCAGCTGCAGTATACCGGTAGATACCGGTATGACCTTCACTCAGTGGTACCACAATAATTCAGGTGATTGCGGAACACTGATGACGGGACGCTGATGATGGGACGCTGTTTACGCGACGAGGATTACGATACGCGTGGGTACAAGATTGTGGGTACAAGATAGGCATCGATGTGTCACTCGCTGATTGGCTACAGGAACTCAGTCGTCAGTAAGGAATCCAGTAGAGTGTACCCAGTAGGTAGGACAACAGGCTTAGAGGTAGCAAGCAGTTTGCGAACTAAGGACCTAAATCAATCACTTTGCATTTTGACATGAAGTGCTCAAACGACCTTGCTTTTCGAAGAACTGTGTTGCTGCCGAAAGGGATGGTCTTGGGTTCGATCCCCTCCTTTGGCATCTATCATGTTTTGTACAGCTATTGGGTCGGGGCGACTTAGTTCGAGAAGCGTCGTGAAGTGTTGTTGCCACAAGGCATACTGCGGATTACAAGATGGATTGGAGGAATGATACATGTGTGCCCACGTTTGTAGGTTTACATGCATGGCTATACTAGTTGCCTAGGACGGCAGAGCTTGGCCGTTAAGGAAGAGCTTCTTGAACGTCATTCGCACGATACAACAGTTGAACTTGATCGTTTTTGGCACACTGCATATGTTGGCAATGTTGAGCAGCAGCAGCAGGTTTGGATCGCGAAGGAGCGCTTGGTTCACCTCACGCATGAAGTACAGCGTGAAGACGCCGCAGTCGTGGCTGTTGAGTTGCCTTGGGGAGGTTTGTACGCGCTTGGTCGCGTATGGCACTGCTTTCTTGCCAAACATTTTCAAAGACTCCACCTTGAAGTACCCTCCAAGGATGTCCACGATACTTCTTGGAATCAACGTGCAGCAAATACGGTTTAACACCCTCAATAGCAAGTACCGGTTTTTGCACCACGGCGAAGCTTCAGTGCAAATTCATGCACACTGGAACGAGAATGGTCCGGTATTTCTCGTATGGAAAGCGTGCAGTGATGCCGCATACTTAAGTGTACGCCGCCGCCATGCTGCTCTTCTTGCTTTTGTACGCCCTTAGAATATTCCCAAATAGTTGAGCGTCGAAGTTGAATGTAAAGTCGTTGGCAGTGATGTGCGGTCTGATGAAATACGAGATTAGAGTGTCGTTGAGCAAACCTTCAGGACTTAGGACATCTAACTATAACTGTACTATTCAATGATTTGTACAGCGCCAGCTACGAGAAATACCACGAATCCAATCCGTTTCCGTTTCTGAAGCTTAGCGTCGTCTCGCAGTTCACCATATGCCACACCGACTTGGTCAGGAACACGCCACGCATGTAGCGGTTCCACATCGCCTAGTTGTCTCCGTTGAACTTGTCGATGGAGACATTGGCCGTGGCGTCATGGGCAAAGGGCATGGCGCTTGGGCTCACAACCTGAAATTTTTGTGAGGAGCCTGCCTGTTGCCACCTGTGAGTGACTTCAAAGCGTTCCGGGAAAGTTGGCTGTAGCTCTTACTCGTCTTCAGTCATCGTGGTGATGTGCTTGATTTCATAATGAATTTTTTCAGTGCATCTCCAAGCGGGTTAGCAGAAGCTTGTAGTCGATTTTGATCTTCTTCGTGAGTGTCATAGTAGTCGGCAAAATTGGCTCAAATCCGAGGTCTTCTACTTCCTCTAATGCATCACTAAACGTATCCAGCGAAAGGCTGCTTTCACCAATAAGATAATCGTCATTTCAAACTTTGCACGTTGTACGTTATCCATATTAACGTACCAGCACGCGCTGCAGCTTTGCACTACCGCGGTTGGTGGAGAGGACGAAGCTCCCGCAAGCTGTGCCGAGGCTGGTGTTGCTGGGGCCAGCGCCGTGTTTGGGGCCCAAGTTTCAGCGGTGGGGCGAAAGCGAATGTGTGGCTTTGGAGTGCCGGCCCTTATCCGTGCATACGGTTAGACTCTTGTTACATGTCTCAGTTGCGAGTGGCCCGTCTCTGTCGTTGTGGCCTGCTTGCCTTTATGGTGTGACAGACGGTGAATCACACAGACGAAACAGTGAAATGCACAGACGCCGCATGGGGAAATCCACAGAGATACGGAAGCACGGTACATTACTAGGGTACTGCACTACATCATTAGGGGAGAGATAAGGTGAACCCCACACTGAACATCTTGCACGCGTCTTGAAGGAGGGCCGTGACATCTTCACCTTTAAACTGATGAGGAAGGTGGTGTCGCTTGTCAGGATGTAGTAGTAGATAAGCCTTTTTCAACCATATCGTTGATAGCAACTCCTTGTCCTCCACCTTATCTAATTGGACGAGTCAGTATGTTGCTTCTTAAAACAAAAACTAGCTGGGTACCTGGGAAAAGATGAACTCAAAGAGGTCTGCGTTGAGACTCAGCTCCTTGAGCGGGTGCCTCTTCAGACCAGCGGGCTGGGGTCGAGGCGGGAGAGGTGCACTTTTCAATTCTTGGAGCTGCGTTCGGAGTGCTGTTCAACATACAGTTGAATACAGTTGAGGGTAGTTAATAGCTGCAGCGTTACTGTATAGTGTAAGTTTCTGTACCTTCAAGTTTTTTTAAAGTGATGAGCTGCTCGTCGGGTGCGTTGATCGCCGACACGCTTGGCGCGGTGCTTAACCCACGAGCGCTTGCGTATTTCACTCCGAGAGTCCCGCACTTTGATACCCTTGCATCTCCTTTCATGTTTGGAGAAGTTTGTGCGCGAAATTGGTTTCTTGCACTTCTCGCAATCCTTCGTCGCCGCACTGCCCTACGGGGCCTTCGCCATTTCGGTTTTGAGATGATCGTCAGTCAAAGTAGCATTCCTATTGGCTAATATAAACTATTTGGGATATGTGATTATAATTGGCTACAAGTTTTTTTTGCATGGGCTTGTTTCAGGGTTGCGCTGGTGAAAGAAGTATATACGGTTGTGTTGGCATACAACATTAGTGTGATAGTACCTCCGCTTTGGAAAGGAGAAATGCAGGTAAACCGGCGAAACGTGTGCAAACTTTGTGTGGTTAGGGGTGACGCATTAGCATGAGGCTGCCGGTTGATCCGTGTTGCAGTGCGATATTGACTTTCAAAATATGAAGTTAGCTCTTCATACATTTTTAAGTATATTTATGGATTCACGGATGTTAGTGCACTTTCACTAGTACTCCGGGGAGACGGACGCTATCGACGAGGTGCAGGAGCTGTTGTCGACTTCTGAATCTTCAAACCCCTCTGTATCGGATTCTGAGTCTGAGTCGGGTTCGAGGTCAGAGAGTGTGTGAGCAGGAGCGTGATTTGGAGCGCGAGCGCGGCGGTTTGAAATGTCTGCTAAAAGTCTAACATTTTCGCGACTTTGCTCTTCAATGACACCAATGAACTGCGTGACATTTGGGGGTGCGACGGAAAAATGCCTCATTATGCGATCTGTTACAGCGCTCGAGGGGGTTGTTCGTCCGGTTCACTAAATCTGGACAAAGGCCATACGCATTCCACCATTCTGGCTTGAACTTCTTAATCCATGTCGTCTCAAAATATTGTCAAAATCGTATCCAGTTCTCCTTTGAATAGGAAATGCCAGTTGCCTGGCAGTCTCGCTTCAACCGAGCTCGAACATCACGTTTCCCTTGACCAGTGATATCGGAGCGCGGGATCACTGTCAATCTGTCGAAGCATTCCCCCCGCATTGCCAGGTATACTTCTTCTTCCGAAATATGAAGTTTCAGCATTTTTCGCCGAATTGCTTGCTTGAAGTTAAATAGGCAGCCAATTATACGGGTTTCAGGAAACTGATTCTTGGCAGGTTTGACCGTCGCATACTCGAAATCACAGACGACGTGGCCAGGCTTGAATTTTCCCTTGGTTGCAATGAACACGAAGTGCAGCAAATGTTCGTAGACGTCAGTAGTCTTGCCCGTCGCCAGCACATACAACACGGGCAAGTACAATTCGGAAATGTTGTCGTACATCATGATGATCACAAGCTGGTAGAACTGCACCGGCACACATCTGTACGTGGCATCGAAGAAAAGGGAGGTTTGCTGCTGTCGCGTACGATCGATAAGCTGAGGATGCGCCCAACCAATAACTCGATACAACACCTCATCTTCGTAGTAAGTGAAGTGGAACTGAAAGAATTTCAGACCTGGGTTGTTTCGAACGTTGCAAAGTGGCTCACTCTCGATACAGCCGTAGATTTCACGTCCAAAATGGGCTGTTCTCGTGCGATAAATCCGACCCAAAATCTGCTTCTTGGAAGCACCCTGAACGATCAAATCGCCATTGTTGTAGAACGTGTCGCGAATTATGTGCCAAACTTCCTGAGACGTGAGCGTCACGTCAGCCAATTCAATTTCATCAGTCGCCAACATCATCTGATCCTTCCAGTTGACGACAGTTGGCCTTGAGCTTATCAGACGGCGGACATCAGAAGCACAAGCTGGCTCATGCTCTCCAGACATCTCGGTCCCAGCATCTGTCACAAAAAGCTTGGCCTTGCAACCCGTCCGTCGGTAGACACTGCACAGATAGTTCGCGGAAGAAGCCCCGGTGTAGTACCAGGCATTGGAATACCCTTGGTAGATGATGGACTTGTTCCACAGGGACGCGTTGGTTGGCTCTTCAACTTGAGCGTCTGGAGGTTGAAGTTCTTCTCCGCTCAGACGATGGCCATATCCATTATCTTCTCCCTCCGTGGAGCCTAACGTTACGACTTGCGTTTGCTCAAGGATGATCGTCTCGTCGGAGACATCACTGCACTCAGATCCGTCGTAGCTTAAATGGCCGGAGTGGCAATCGATAAGAGGACGGTCGCTGGCCATTGTAGTTGAAGATTGGCGGGGTGGAGGTCGTGACCGTGGTGCTTGCGATGAAGATGATTGAAAAGTGAGTATATTCGTGCTCAAGCTAGGTATGAGGTGCTCCCTACTCCTTGGAGCTAGTTACAAGCTGTCGTTACCGTCACTTCGCTCGTCCTAAGGTCGCTACTACGCTGATCGCGACATTGCTCGTAACGTTGTGTGTCCTCCGCGGCGACTGTTGCATTCCTCGTAGCTTCGTGTGGTCTTCCTCGAGAGCGGTGATAGCAACCTCGCGGCGAAGTTTCTATTATGCGACAACGAAATTGCATGCTTTTGCGTGCATTCCAGATAAGAGTTTAGACCACGCTACTGCCTAACTTAAATTATACACTTTATAGGTTGAAAGCCCTCTACCCTTGTTATCATGATAAAATTTGATCCAATTTGACCCATCTCAAAATTGACCCACCAGTTGACCCAAAAAAGGTGTTGACCCAATTTGACTTTGACCGAATTTGACCAAAAAAAAATCGCACCTACAACGGGAGATCTACCACCGTGCTCACCTGTACTTTTCATGTTGATTGCACCGCAGTGGGGCAAACCAAGAAATTCGACAGTGGCCAGTACGTCTTATCACGGGTCGGTATACACACCGCGGTCCCAGCACTATCGAGTTCCCAGAGAACGGGAATTCATAAACCGTTGTTGTCGGAGATCAACAACCTCATTCTCGGGGGCCAGGGGCCTAAAAAGTGTTGAACACTTTACGGATTCGGTACAAGGATTCGGCTGAGCTTCCGTTACTTCTGACAACTGCGAGCCAACTCAAAAACAGAGCTCACAAGCTCCGGAAGCGAGGAGGCTTTGCTATCACTACGTACGCCGATGTGATGGAGTGGGCTCACCTCGAATGTGCCCGACCAAGGAACAGTTCTTCCAGCACATGCGGTACAACGTGGAAAACGATGCAGTGCGAATTTGTGAACAGCCATTCGACTACCAGCATGAAGTGATTGTGCTCGACTGCTTCACTGATACGTTGGACAACGGCGATCTTTCTATTGGCATTGTCTTCACGTCACAGCGGCTATTTCGGACCGCTCCCCACACAGTGCTTGGTCAGCGGTCTATACTAGACACTCAGATAGACTTTCTGGCTATGACTGATGGAACGTACAAGCTTCATTTTGGGGGGGGGGGTGGACACTCTTTTCATTTGGAACATTTGGTCTACGATATACAGCGTTGCACAAGTACCAGCAGAAGTTCTACCCAACGGCGTTCATGTTTGTTCACACAGAAACTGCTTTCGCTTATGTCAAGCTTTTTACGGCTTGCAAGGACCGCTGCCAGGATTTTTTTGGTAGCACACTTGAGCTTCGCTGTGGTTCAATGGATCACTCTCAAGCTATCGCAAATGCGTTTCGCCAAGTTTGGCCTGAGATTAAGCTCCTAAACTGCTGGCCACACAGGTATCGCAATGCACAGGGAAGAAGGGAATTATGTCCGACACGGAGCGATACAATGATATCGCCAAGCCCCAACTTGAATATCTCAGTGAAGCTCGGTCTGAGGATCAGTTTGAGATCTTGTCCGAACTTGTGGTTGCGCCCCCACCTCCTTAAAGACAGGGGCGTACGTGCGAGCTGCTGCCTTATTTCTAAGGCCTTGAATAACCGCATGCGGGAGTCCAAGGTTCACGACCATGTATCCGCAGACTGGGAGTGCTGGTTTGGGCTGCGACTTCATTGTTCTGTGTATGGAAGGAGTTACACAAATGATTAACGCAGTAGAAGCTGTGATGTTTAAGACATACAGGTGTGACAAGTGTATGACGGGTGAGTATACGCGTGAAGATTTGGCTACCCACAAACGAAGCTCTAATGTGGCAAACCGTACCTGTGTACACACGATGACCACTCGTACGATCTTCCAAACTCACTGACCAAGCACATTGGGCGCCACCACCCGAACGTACGGATTGGACGGGGTCGCCGGTGCAGTCAGGTTGTGGAAGCCGACAGTCGAGAGGATGGCGGTTCGCAGAACCGGCCCGATGTCGAGATGGAAGAACGCTATGAGGAAAAAGTCAGCGAGGAGAAGGACATTGGACAGAGCGAGGAGGACGAGAGTGACAGAGAGAAGAGTGAGGAAAGTAAAGTGGACGAAAGCGATGACAGTGAGATGAAGGACAGTGAGTAGACCACAAAGAGAGAATAAATTGAATGGAAAGTGACTCTACAGTCTTTTTTTGTGATAAGTGACATTGAAAAGTTTGGTAACAACCGCATAATTCGAGAGTAGGTGGTATCTACCATTTAAGGCTACGTGTCAGGGCACAAAATAGACTGCACGTCTAAAGCACCCGAACCTAGCAACGGCCTGCCGTTCAACGGTTCCGTCAATGCCGAACCTACATGTGTGTCTGCCGCCCGTGAAGATTGCACGACAGTCTCTTCTTCTTGCCAGACGAATCACTTTTAGATTTGCGGACTTGACGGTTGAGAAGCTTCTCCATTTTGTTTTCAGCACCGGGCCGTCCCAGCCACCTTACCTGCCTTCCCACTATTATATCGCAACAGGTCTTGAATTTAGTGTAAAACTTGCAGCTGCATACACACTTTTCGACGACAACGATCCAACCTTCTGTAGGCATGGAATCAGTGTGAGCGCACCACAGTGACCATGATACAGCGTTGTTGTAAAGTCTTGCAGAACGAGCACGTTGTTCTCGCACGAGTAGCGCAGGGTCGACGCTGAGCTCCATGCCATTGGTTTCTGAGGCGCCGCTCGATTCAGTGAAAGGGCCGTTGATTGCAAGGTTCAGCACCCCCCTCTTCACGATATCCGAAACAAAACGCTGCATTTAAGTCGTTAGTCGGGTTGAATGCATTCTTGCGAACAAGTTCTCGAACGACATGAGCTGAGATCTTGGTGCCATGAAAACGGCGCAAGTGCTTGGCGCAGTTTGATACTTCAGCTAGCGTAGGATACCCTCTCTTAGGCTGAAGATCATCGGTAGATCGACACATGCTGCTTAAAATAAGCTGCGGTGGAACAGAGCACTCGTCTAGCTGTAAACTAAACTTCTAATTTTCTGCAGTGATGACAGGTTTGTGTGGTCCTTCACAATCGACAGTCTATCGCGAGCGTGATCGACCTTGTTGTGGAACACTTGACACTGCTTTGAATCTTCACAAAGTCAGACTTTTCAGGCAAATACGCAGGTTCGATACAGTTAGCAAGTCTGGTTTGAGCAACGAATTCTTGTCTCCGCCATTGTTTGGTCGCAATGCTCGCAAACTCGGCATCGCCTTAATGGATCTGTGTGGGCAGCACGTGCACAACAAAATTCCAGTTCTTTGAAGTCGTCCAGATCTGCCGCCGTTTCGAGCGTACAATGCATCTCCCAATTATAAACGACTCGGCGCATAGCTCTGGTTTCACTAGACGCTTGCGCGTCACTCCATATCTCTAGTCACCCGACTCTTACGCGCTCAGACATACAGCTTTCCACACTCGTAAGCTTCACCACCAGCCTTACAGGTCACAACGCTCGCACGTGGTGCCTCCAGATGTACAGGTCTCTAGGCGTTACACTCGTACGCGTCACTTCCAGACTTACAGGTCGCTACGCTCGCCCATGCCACCCCTCGACGTACAGACTGCCGGCCGCCCCACTCACACTTGCTCGATGTGCCGTTGTGGGTCTGGGCAGCTTAACGCTGTGTTGGATAATGAAAATCAGTGGTTGGCGGGCGCACTAATATACACTAATTTTGACACGTTCACTCTATTCAATGTGTCCTACCTTATCTTAGCTCACGAACTGTGCTTTGCACCGTGTGACAAGCTTATCTGTACGAACCTCTGTTTGTCTGTGGCTATACCGATTAGCCTTTGCAGTTCACCTGTTCTGTCTGTGGAATTCTACCGTCCTCATTAGGGGAGGGCGAATGCCGCGGCACATGTCCGCCGCGCGTTCGCCCACTTACTCACCTCAGCCACACACCATTACGAAACAAACAGCAGCCACGGCACGGACCCGGTTGGGAACCCTCAGCGGAGTACCACAGCGCCTCCAATAGCGACGCGGCGACCAAGCGACGGCCCACGAGGACCAGTTACAGCAGAACAATCGGTCGCATGCAAGCGCGACACCAAGGGCTACCTGAGGCAGCGACGACCTCCATTCACAGCAGGAAAACCCGGAAGGGGCTAAGCAGCCCCATCAGCAAGGGGGGGGGCTTGGAGCCGACCAAGATCCCCCTCAAGCTCTTCCTCGGTGCATCAGACCCCCGACAGCACGCAACCTGCCGCCGCTTGACCCGGAGGCCCAACGTAGGACCATGAAGCGTCGGATTGATACAGCAGCAGGGGAGCTTAAGTTTGGCGGTTAGCGCACTGTTTTTGATCGTAATATGGAGTGCTTTTCTCGGCCTCTAATTGTCATGTTCTGGAATACTGGATATGTCATTGAAAAGCAACTGTTAGATGCCCAGCGGTGTAAGCAAGAGCTGGAGGAAATTAACCCCCTCGAATTCAAACCTATATTCAAGAAAGTGTACTCGCGAACGATGTATCCGTTTCGCTTGCAGGTTGACCTGCACAAACTGGGAACTGCGTCACAGTAGATCAATGAAACCATTGTGTTGAACGTCCAGGACGCGAGTAGCGATTGAGGCGTGCGGGCGAATGGTTGGCATGCTCTACAGTCGCTACCTGAGGGGCGCGACCAAGCACCTCACCAAGATTTCTCTTCGTGTGAGATCGCGCGGTTCATTGCTGACTTGTGAGCTCGTGCAAGGCTCCGTCATGGTGGTGGTAATGGATAACACACGTCGACATGTGTACCCTGGATGTTTTGGAGGCCACACCGAGCAAATCAAAAGGAAGACACTTGTGCTACAGAGTGGTGACGTGGTTGTTCCCCGTGGAGATCTAGCGCATGCTGGTGCCAAGCACGAAACAGAAAACTTCCGTCTGCATTACTACGTATGCATTAAAGCGTTAAAACCGAAGCCCAACTCGACTGAAGCAGTGGTGTTCAAGAGCTTTAGATGCACGAAGTGCTTGCACGCGGTGAAATCGCGTCCAGCATTTACCGAACACAAGTGCCAGCGTAAAGAACAAGGAACGTACGTGTGAGGAAGTTTTCCGCCTTTCGAACAGTCTCACTAAGCACAAGAGCTGCCACCGCCAACGCGAAGAGGGGCACGAAGACAACCATGAGGAGATCCAGGAGGACGCGCGAGAAGATGACCTGAACGAGAGCGAGGGGGACAGCGATGTTGAGAGCCCGTTGACAATGACGAGCGTTGCCAAGAAAAGAGTAACAATGAGTGAGGACATGGTTGTCATTTTTGACATGTAAGTATGCGGGGTGGTAGATACTGTTGACCAAAATACACATTCCAGTTGAAAGCGATGTGACCAAACCAGAGGTGACAAATTCAAAGTTGGTGACAGTGACAAATTCAATGTTGTATATACAGCCAAACAAATCGGGATCGTTAGCATACCTATTGGCTTACGTATCAGGATACATATTGTACTGTAGGCCTAGTGCCCTTGAGACTAACAGCGGCCGCCCGAGAAGTGGTAGTGTAGCGTAACCGTCCATTCAGCTTCTGGAACCTGCGCGTCTTCCGTTGAAGGCTGATTCTGTCTTCAACTCCGGGGCGGCCAATGCGCTGCATTTCTTCCAAAGATGACATATCAGCAAGTATTGAGCTTTGCGTAGAACTAAATTCACAGACACACTTATCGATGTCAACTACCCAGACATCCTCAGGCATACCTGACGTGTGTGCGTACCAAAACGAACAAGTGACCCAATTGATGTAAATCTTGGCCCCACGAGCCCGTTATTCCCTAACGAGAAGATCGAGACCAACACTGAGCTCTTCCTCTTCGTCGCACTGAAAGGTACATCAATAACTAGGCACAGTTCTTCCACATATTCGGTGTCAATAGGGGTTTCAATGTACTCATAAATGAGCATCATTTTTGGCCAATGATGAGCATCATTTTTCGGCTCTGCGAAGTCGCCTCCCCAACATTGAAACGTCTCAAAAATTAGACCACCCACTTTTTCTTAAAAGTATAACGTTTTTACCATCTCTCCAACCCCCGACCCCACAAACCCAAGGTTACATCCCAGAAGACCCCCACGGTGCTGTTGGACGTGCATTTGGAGGCGTAGTTGCTGCAGAAGACCCCCGCGGTGCTGTTGGATGCGAAGGTTTGACACGAAGTTGCTGCATTCGATACCAACTCAAAAATGCCGGCTAGTGAGCGAAAAAAATATATGCTGATATGGATTCGAGAGCAGATATTTTTGTTGGGTGTATAATATCTCGATCGACAGGCAAAACGAAGACGGTAGCTGGCGTGACGGCCAAGTGGACGATTTAATGGCTTGGTTAGCGTACTTGACTAGCGTACGATGTTTATCAAGTCCCTCCTCCATCGAAAAGATTGATAGCTATTCACAGCTAGTATTCCGTCTGCCAAGTCGTGAATTTCGACAAGCCCTTCGAGTGGATAAAAGCGTGTTTGTGGAACTTGTTTTGCTAATCGCTGGCGACGAGATCTTCCACAGCGCGAGTAGCAATCAGCAGCGTCCGGTTCCACTATAATTGGCAGTGACATTGGAGCGGCTTGGTGCCTATAGTAATGGCGCCTCAATTGGAAATGTTGCACGCGCGTATAGCATTGGGTCAGGCACAGTCACTCTTTACTCAAAGCGTGTAGTGATGGCGCTTATGTGTCACTACGGAGACTACGTGTTGTGGCCTGGTGCGCACGAGCGTCAAATTACATCTAGCTTTTATGGGAAGCGCTTTGGAATGGAAGGTGCCGTTGGTTTCGTCGACGGGACGCATTTCATTTTCGGGCAAAAACCTGGCGTTGATGGCGAGGCATTCTTCAACAGGAAGAAGCGTTACTCGCTAAACGCGATGATTGCGTGCAATGAAGACAAACGATTCCTGTATGCATTAGTGGGCTGGCCAGGGTCGTGTGCTGACAGTACTGTGTTTGCAAACTAATGGATAGCAAACCATCCCGATATATTTTTCTCGCGAGGACAATATTTGGTGGGTTACTCAGGGTACCAACTAACCCAACCCATGCTCGTTCCTGTCAAGAAGCCAGAAGCGCTTCTTCGCGACAACATTGAATTCAATACTATCTTGGCCTCGGCTCGTGTTGTGAATGAAAATTGCATTGGCTTGTTGAAGAATCGGTGGGCGTTCCTCAAGGGAATGAGTACCCAAGTAAAAGTGAAAGAAGACTTCGTGTGGATCAATGAGCAGTGCATGGCATGTATATTATTGCACAATGTTGCCTTGATGCACAATGATAACAAACCTTTTGACGACACTAACTACGATGATCCTGGGGAATATGATCAGACCACCGTACGTGCAGCTAAACCATCAGGCCAAGGCCTTCGAGAGAACATTAAGCGCACAATGCTGAGTGGATATTAGAGACAATTCGGAATTCAACTAGGCTGGGAATGTTCTGATGGGATGAGCACAGTATCGGGCAGCTGCTGTTGGCGCTGTGCCTCGGCCACTGCCTCCAGGCCGAGTCTAATCGTTCGTCAAGAGCTACTTCCCGGGCTCCGTGTCGCTCTTCAGGCTGGGTAGCCACAGTGATTGCGCCGTGAAGAAGCGCCGCGACGCACTAGAGCACGTGCTCAAGACGCTGCAAAAGTTCGTCTGGAACCACCAGCAAGCGGCAACATGCTCGATTGTGGCCGGCCGCATGACGCGGCAGGTGGTCGACTTCGTGTTAGGTGACGTGAGCGACAAGCGCCAGACTGAGTGTCGGCATTGGTAGCTTTAACAGCTTCGACCTCGGCAGTCTTGCTGATAGCATATGTCGGTGACGTCGGATGAGGACGACATGCTGGCGGACAAGGTGGCAAGTGCACGAGCCCATTGCTGACAACGCCGCTGTGCATTGTAAAGTAGTTGATGAGATTAGAGATTCTACCGGTCTACACAAATAGGAAGAAGTATCGAGCACGCATTATTCAACCTTGAGGGCTTAAGAGGAAGAACACAATCAATGATGGCCAGCGCCTCTTCTTCCGTTCGACCTCGTTCTAGCATCTCCACAAACACGTCCTTGCGCAACTTGGATTGACTCTCTCTGAAGCGCATACGTCGACCTTCTTGGCGCTCCTCTTGCTCTTTCAGGACTTGCTCCTGAGAAGCCAAGCGACGTGCTTTGGCTTCCTCTAGCTCCTCTCGACGCCAGCATGACTCCGCCTGAAGCCGCGTTTCGCTGAACTCTCTGAACGTAGAGGCACAACCACGTTTTCTCGCTTGGTTGGCTTTATCGCTACCGACCTCTTGAGCCGAACGGACCCCAGCATTGCGATTCGCTGCAGACGCACGACTTCTCGTGTTTGATGTACTTGCTTGATCATTCGAGGTACATGATCGGGCGGTTGTTGAGCGAGCAGAAGGGGCTGAAGCGGATGCTACAAAGTGTTCCGGCTCGGTGATCCCGGAAAGAGGTTGGCCGTCATCATCGCCGTACTGTTGTCTACCGGAAGGTGACGGTTCCACCGAGCTCACTGCCGCTCCACCCACGTTGTCGAAGTTGGTGGTGGTGGTCTCAGATATTGTCGGGGAAGTGACCGGCTCAGCTGGTACACTTTGCGCGAGATTGAAGCTGAGTGAGGAGCTGGGAAAATCCGTCGCTAGAGTAGATTCTTGCGGGGAAAGCAAAAAAACTGTCGTGAACCGAGTACGGCTGCACATTTTGTATTTCTCCAAAGAGATAATCGAGAGAATAAAAATATGGGCATGCCTCCTCCACAACATCCTCAAGCGTCTTGCCATCAACAACCTGGACCTCGCTTAACCCGAAGCCAGTCTGAGTATCAAGACGGTTCTTCGTGTTCTTGTACGTTTTGAAGTAGATAGTCCACCTGCTATGGCATGTATGGGCGTCCCATTTTACCGTATACTTCGCCGGAACGGGGTCAGATCGATCCGTGAAGGTCTTGATGCACGACTTGTAAACTTACTCGGCCATTTTGCCAAACCCAGACAACTTAGTTTGGACGGCACCAAAGCCTATACTTCTATCGTTTGCTGTTTTCCCGACGATGATGTTGAATTGATCAGGAACCTTGAGCCACACCACCATGAAGTGTTTTTGAAGCAACAAAGTGTGTCCCGGACCCTTCTTCTGCTTTGGCATCTTGCTAGTTGGGACAATATTGGTTACTGTAAAGGTTGGCCACGAGGAGGGCCACTAGCCTAGACCAGTTGTTTCGTAAAAATGTAAAAAGTCGTTCTTATGCTCGTAAGAACCCAAAAATCAGCCTTGCTAATTATTAGCCCAAGAATGCGTCTCCGGAGGCGCATTTACGGTCTCATCTTTGGCTCATTTTTGGCCAAAAATGATGCCCATTTATGAGTACATTGAAACCCCCTAATACAATTTCCTTTGGCAACTGTTTGACTCGACAGAGCAGTGGATTGTCGGATGCATAAGCAACTACGTGCACCGTAGCTATCATTGACACCGCTGCTTTAGCTGCTGCAGATGTGGGAGGGTTAATTGGTTCTCCGTCGTTGGGTGCTGAATAGTAAGGTCTTACACGACCGTCATAGTGACCGCTAGCGGCCTCTGCATGAAGTATCGTCGTCACGCGGTGTACATCTTCGAAACTGCATTGAAAGTCTCGCAACGATTGTTTGTGGTTGCATACCCCTCAGGCGCGTGAAATACTCGCCAACGCCAATATCGACTGTCTAGCTATTGCTCTGAAAAATACTTCGTAAACGAATCTAGTTGGTGACTGTCTCTCCACTCAAACAACACTGAGTCCTTTGTCGTGTAGTACATGTTCATGTGTACAGCATGGTCGATACGAACGATGCCGTCGGTCACAGCCTTGTGGAGCTCCCAGGACATGTGTCAGGTTCACTTGTGAAAGTTATACAGAACCTGAAAAAGCACATGAGGTACGTGGCTGCTTCAAATTATGAACCTGCTGAAACCCTATTGACTTGCGCATCCTCGGTATCTCACCTAACTGCATCGGTGTGAAGGGCGGCGGATGGACGCACCCGCGTTATCACATGGACAAGTGCACACAGGTACATCGCGTATTCCTTACCCGTCCGACGGCTTACGATGAATATAGCCGCGAGTTGATAAGATCTTGAAGAATCTGAAACCCCGCAAGTAATAACATGATACTCTTGGTCACTCCATTCGAACGTAGCATCCGCATCGAACAGAGTCAATCTGCTCGGCGAGGCATATTCGTTACACGAAGTGACAAGAGCAAGGGTAGTGATACCAACAACAAACGAGTCGCTATCGTTGCATTTGCCTAAATACGTGTGCCCGTTTGCGTCCTCGCGATGCCAGAAACAAAACGCTCGGTTTAAGCCACCAGTCAGGTCGAATGCGTGCTCGTGGACAAGTTGTCGTACAACATGTGTACACTTCTTGACCCCCTGGAGCCGGCGCAAGTATCTAGCACAGTTCGAGACTTGACTAACCCTCGATTTAGCCGAAGGATGTCGGATGAGTGACGAATGCTACTAAGAATGAGCTGTGGTGGAACTACACACTCATCCTGATGTAATACGAATATCTTCATTTCAGGAGTTATCGCAGCTCTATGAGGGTCTTCGTATTCCATTGAGCCGTCCAGATGTGCTCAATTGTATTGTGAAACACTTGAACTTGATTTGATCCTTCACAAATCCAGAGTTGTCAGGAGTATTTGCAGGAGCCGTTCAGCTTACGGCTCGTGCTCCTACACCGAAGTCGGCGCTCTATCATTATTTGACCGGCAACACCACACTCTGCAACTAGTGCTGGATTTGTATGTGCGACATGATCACAACAAAACTTTGGATCTTGGACTTCTGAAAGATTCGGAAATTTGATGTGTGCAAAGCAACTCCCAGCTGTAACCCAGTCGCGTCATGATGCTATTGCCCAAACACACCAACGTAGACTTCGAATTATATGGGGTCTTCGTGTTAATGCGTCACTGCTGCACCGCTCGTCACAGCCTCTTTACGCGCCGCTGCAGCAACACACGACACCGTTCGTGGTATGAGCTCTGTTCGACAGAGAAAAGGGATGTTCTTTGTTGGTACAGGATGATATACTAAGTAGGACCCCCTGCCTAAATCAATGTGTAGCTCGTTATACTACCGTCTTACCCCGCGTAGTGCGCATAAGCGTACAAATAAAATATAGCGCCCAGTGAGCGCAGTATTCATTTTGAACTCCTAGGCGGTATGCTACGAACAAGTCCAACAACACAGAAGACAGACACCTCCTGTGCAACGGAGCAGGTTACAACTACAAGAATGTGAGCACACACTAGAAATTCCAATGTGCTGACGGCTCAATCGATAGGAGCACGGATTGGCATACTGCTGGTCCATGGTGCAATGGTTGGCGAGCAATTGGCCTTACGTTTTATTAGAGCATATGTATAAGCATTGGCTGCGAGTTCATTTTGCGGAACCCTGGCCTCTCTCGGTGTCCTTGTATTTGACCCCGCATTGTGATCGGAGGTTTTGAAATCGACGGCTTGTTATAGATTTTTTATTTCTATGCCTACGGTTTTTATGCGGGGTAAGACGGTAGCACCCATCTGTGCTTTTCTTAGTCAGCTCTGTGGATTTACACCTTATGACAATACTGTTTGTGCCTATTCCTATTTGTGCCAAGTTATCTGTGTAGTTTGCACGTGTTATCTGCGCAATCAAGAAAAGCTGAACTGCACATACAGGCCAGCAGGAGAGGGCGGTCAGCACTGACGAAGGTGACTGGGAGGGCCTATGCTGTGTCTGGCCCTGTGATCTGTCTGGGTCTGTGGTGTGTCGGGGACAGTAATCTTCCAACTTATAGTTAGTGGAGAGTCTTGCAGTTGGTCGCGATGGGATTTCAACGTCCAAACAACGTTGCTGAATTTTGGAATCGTAGGTATATTGTTCATGACATCACGAGTGTCGAGAATCCCTGTACGAGCCGAAGAACCTGAAATACAACCCTGTGTTCGGGAATGTCTACGATGGACAGCGTGATGATTTTCACATGCAAGCTGACATTAGGACTCTTACTCCCACACTTGCATCTATCCACCGTAGTGTGCAGGACGTTGTGTCTGTCAACGACGACTGGTTTGTAGAAGTCACGAGTTGGCATCCGCTCCGATCGCTTCCAGGAGGACCTGACAAAGGCGTTCATGCTGACTTCCCCACATTTGAATTAGCGCGAGAACTTCTTACGTATGGGATGGTTCAAGCATCTGTGATCGTTGCATTGATGAATGATACCTACCTGCACGTCTACCCTGGATGCTTTGGTGGGCAAGTGAAACGGACGCAGCGTCGATCTGTCAGGCTGGATAGAGGGCGTTTGATCATGTTCAGAGGGGATCTTGCCTACGCTAGTGCTGGCTTCCGACGCACGAATGTCCGCTTGCACTGCCACGTTCGTGGCAGAGGTATTCACCACGAACCAGACCCCACTGAGGCGGTAGTTTTCCGCTCGCATCGGTGCAACCGTTGCACGGCATTGACCTACTCTCGCGCTGAGCTTTCTGAGCATCGACAGTCTTGTGTATAAAGAGTGGCCCGTACCGATGCTCCCACTGTGGTCAAATGTATGCTCTTCGTTATTCGCTCAACCAGCATGATTGCAGGCATCATCGCCAGGCTCAAGAAAAGAGCAAGCATCGAGTGAAGGCATCCAGAGCGGGAGTAGCATCAACAGTGAGAGTGTAGCGTCTACTGAGGGTAGCGAAAACGAACGACGGTACGAGATCATAGGTGATAACGGCAATGAATTCAAAACTTGCGTTGCAGCACTAGAGTGGAGTCTTTCGTTATAAAGTCTAAATGTGTCGCTAGTCGTAATAATTGGTGACAGTGCAATAGTCTGTGACACTTTAGGAAATGGCATGAAATTCGCTGAAAGGCAATGTAACTATTGTTTTTAGGAATACTCACGTCGCTGTTGAGTATTTGGGCACAGAATCAACTGCACATCTAATCTCGACGACACCAACAGCGGTCGCCCTTCCAGTGGCCTGGCTACTATCAGCAGGTTTGCATCCTGGCTCGCACTCGAATGCTACTTTTGCTTCTTTGTGACCGGCTTTTGAGTTTCTGCATGCGCGTCCTTACTTGGCGATTGAAGAGCTCAGTCATTGTGGCTTCGGCTCCAGGTTTTCCGAGATGTTTCGCGTTACGCATGATAATGATATGGTACCAGGCGATGCCGTGCACGGAAAAAGGTCTCCGGATTCTCATGACCGAAATCTACGGCGATGCAACAAAGGCTGAAGACTACAAGGATGGCGCGCTCCTAAGTCTATTGGGGTAGCCAGCTCTGCATCACAGAATTAGAGATTGGCAGCTGGTCTCTTACCATTCAGAGAGAGCTGAGTGAGCGTAGGAAAAGTCAAACCGACTCCGCGTCTACCAGCACGCCGGGTGCTGATCACCTTGTGCACAAGCAAACACAGCTGATCGAGAGGCAGATGCAGCTGATTGATGGCCTATCGGCTCAGTTCCTGGCGCTGAACGAGCGTGTGAAGATCCTGGAACGCCCAAGTGCCCAATTCATAGCACCAACAGGTGCGACTGGCACGCCTCCACACGTCATGTTTTCAAATTCACGCGGAGGTCCACAGCGCCGTGCTAGCGAGAAGTCGCTCTGCACTGTTTGGAACGAGTGGTTTTGTGATCTGTCAAAGGAGAAACAGCAAAATCGCAGACGTTATCACGAGGCAAAGGTTGCAGTCGCTTTCATGCAGATTTTCTTACCAGGGGGTTATGATGTGACGGAAACAGACTGTGGGGTGAAGGTACGGATTATAGGGACCGGTCTTGAAGCAGAGCGGAATATCCTCGTCTTTCCAAAGGAAAAACACGAAAAGACAAAGGCGTACGGAACAATGGTTAAAACGCTGAAGATAATGCACTTGGAAGGCAAGTTAAACGAACACATTGCTCAGTACCAAAGTCGCGCAGCTCAGGGGCTCGTTGGCGATGCATCTCTAAGTCGAACGAAACACATCCTGCAACAACAGAAGAAACAAGACGACGCGTGAGAGAACGGGCAAGTTACAACAGCATACACGGCAACGATACGATGGCTGATTTCTTCGTACCGGATGATTTGATCTTCACGCTATCTGCTGTGTATCGATTGTGTTGGTTAGTATGCTGCGCCTTCGTGACTTCTACGAATATTTCGTGCAAACAAGCTACAGTTTACCTTTTGAAGTTATATACCACAATACATGATCATTGCTCTCATTCACCTGCCGCCACCATCGACCTCCCTCCACGACACCTCCGCCTCTCTTGGGTTAGCAATCCTGCACGCAAACCCCGATGTCTACAACCTCCTGCACAACCCCCGTCCTCGGCTTCACGTTGATGCTGCTGGTCCTGACCCCGACGACCGCCACCTCCCCGGAGCCCATGCCTCGGTCCTCGCCTCCAAGCTGCAGTTGACATTTGAGGGCAGCTTCTCCGTCCAGGTCGTCTCCCTTGTGTACTATACACAAGGGACACTGCTAGAAAACTACTGTAACACATAATTATTATTTTTCGGAAGGGTGTCCGAATGTCTAGATACGGACAGAGATTGTCCGAACGTGCACGGTATGCGTCTATATACAATGCAGCAGTAGGACGAACTTGCTAGATCATACAGACTAGTGCTTTTAGACACATGGCATATTCTTTGGCGGTTAGGCGACTGACGACAAAAATGGACGACAACTGATACGAGCGTGTTGAATCCGAAACGCGCCACGTAATTACAGGATAACGTAGGTCACTTGGCTTGAATGTGGCGTCGGCATGGAACAGGGTGAATCAAGTATCTCCGAAAACCAAAGGGCTCTAAAAATGAGGTTCATGCCGTGAAACAAACGATGTGAGATCATGCTTACGATCCGACAGGGGATGTTGATAAAACATACTACTTTGGAGGACGGAAGGATAGGGAGGGATACGCGTACGTTGGAGGGGGCAGCGGCGGGGGGGTACCGACGAGGATTCGTTTGTCGTTGGAGTTACAAATATTGCACTGGTAGCTACCGCAGGTTTAATGCTTCGGCGTGGATTAGGCGAGAATTCAGCGTAGCGCGACTCGGGCGTAGCCGCCATAACCGCAACAAATATAAATATAAGTATTGCACCGGTGAATGCATCGATTGGCGCTTCGGGAAGTCGGGGCAACTCAACCTTTTAAGGATTACGGTGCAGGCCACCATCGTGATCTACCCTGTAACACATTCGCTGCGTGCCCCTACGAGAGGAAATCACCTTTTAACCGTAGCGACCTAACTGTTAGAAGGCACCCAATCGAGATCACACGCCACAACATCAACGTACTATGTACAGTAATAGACTACACCTTTGTGCAGTCAAACTCGTAGTAATCGGCATTCAAACTCGTCAGTCCGAAAAATTTTATTGACAATTTTGACATTTGAGCAGCAAATCTGTATTCAATATCGTAATTACGGCAATCAACCTCGTGGTGCGCGCCAAAACGGTAGGCTGTGCTGCGCTCGCGCCAACATGGAGAAGGCACCTTCGTGCACGATGAAAACAGACTCATTTCTGAATCCATTATCAACCGCACAGATGGGGCCACGCGTCAAGCCCCATACCGTCGCCGAGAAGCAACGCGTGCTGGATGCACACCAATCCGGTCGTACCGACTGGCTCGATGTAGCCGCAAGCAACGAGATCCCTCTCTCCACTGCGCGCAACCTGGTGCAGCGCGGGCGTGCTGATAATCTCCCGCGCGGGGGCGCCAAGCACGTCACGATGACGAACGAAGCAAGGGCTACCTCGAGAAATACTTGAACGACAATTGCACGTATACGCTGGAAACTAAGCGAACGATGCGGTTCTTGGACTGCTGAGTGAAGGTGGACACGTCGATGATCGCCCTCCACCTTCAGGTCATGCTACACACCGTAAATAAGTCCGTGTTGAACCAAAAGCCTGCAACTGCGAAGCCAACAAGGAAAAACGCCGAATTTTTGCCGAAAAGCTGACAGAGCACCAAGAGAACGGAAATTGTATTGTGTATTACGACGAGGCTGACTTCAATGTGCACTTGAAGAGGACGCGCGAACGCTCTAAACGAGGAAAGAGAGCTGTCGTGAAGCTCCCGCCCTCGAAAGGCGCTAATTTGCAAGTGCAATGTGCTGTTTCATCGAGCATTGTCCTCATCATTTATTGCTTACAGCGTGGAAGTATTCGGATGGACACGAATGCTGCCTTCGTGGAGGAGATTTACGCTGCTGTGAAGGCGTCTGAGGAGTTCAAGAATTACTATCGGGGCAAGCTCATGGCGATCTTACTTGACAACGCCCCCGCCCACCGTCAGACGGAGGAGCGCGTCGTGGGGCACGCGGACATGGAGCTGCTGCGCTTGGGGCCGTACAGCCCCATGTCCAATCCGATTGAATCGTCCTTCAGTGTCCTCAAGGCACACATCAAGGCCGACCTCGCTGTGGCACGCGAGGATGTCTGCGACCGTTCCCGAGAACCGAGCCGGCACGGCTAAGTGCTGTCTATTGCAGAGAGACAAATGCGGCATCTCGGGAGCACAGCGGATGCCAACATGAAGTGGATCACGCCGGTGTTAGTTTCCCGCGTGGAACTGCACTGCAGCCGTGCCGCCGATGCAGCTGCGAAAGGCGACGATATGGTCTACAGGATGTAGGTAGAGAGCACGTACGGGTTTGATTGCCGTAATTACGGTATTGAATACAGATTTGCTGCTCAAATATCAAAATTGTCAATAAGAAATTTCGGACTGACGAGTTTGATTGCCGATTACTACGAATTTGACTGCACAAAGGTGTAGTACTTGAAGTATTATTAATAGTGGTTATCCTTAGCGGCATTAACGCGCCTTCAGTTGTGAGGAACACGATTAATCCGCAATTGGCACTGAGACGCCACCGATTGCCAAATTGCAAGTTTGGCTCATACGGATTACTGTCTTTCATATTTCCGAGTAGCGGACAAAGGCACTATCTCAACAGAAGAAACAACAACTTTAAGGACTCCGATTCGTTTCCAATAATTGCTATACACAAAAATGCAGTAGAATGTAATTGGTTTACGATCGAAACACAAGATTGAACTAGTTTTGCGTGATAGAGCTGCGAGAGAGGAAGAAGCACGTCTGCATTGGTACGAGAACACAATCAAAAATCGTTAAGCTACGGTAGCGGTGAACAGATAAGCGCTGTACAAAACGTACGGCAAGGATCAAACCGATGATGACGATCCACTTCAAGATGAACTTCATCACGTGATTTCCAGCTCCATCGAGACTCCGCACGACCTACAGCGCCAAATACCAATGCAATAAATTAGTGACTTGACGATATATCCCAGTTGATCGAGGAGTGTTCTTGATGCACCTGGTTGTTCATCTTAAAGCAGGTCATCGACTCGACAAGAATGAGCTTCTTGGTCGCCTCGTTATGCGGGACAACGTTGATTTTGTCCTTGATCGTGTCGCGGAGGGCCTTTCACACATTCAACAACATCAGTCGCTATCATCAAGCAACTACAGCTGACGACAATTAGCGCTACACACCTTGTTGCTCTTGACGTCGAAGGCAAAGGCATTAAGCCCCTCACCCTCCGGCGGCGTGAAGCTTCTCTTGACCAACTTCTTGATCATCATCCCGCCAGCGAGAATTGCCATGTACATGTGGTAGCAGTATGGCAACACCAAGATCGGGTCCTGCCATGACAAACAAACGGCGCTCACTGCTTAGCAAAGAGATAATCTCTGCCGTCCGCATTACTTCTATTTGGCGTGCATTCAATTTGTACCTTCGTTCCCAGTTCTTGCAGGTGCCTAACAGCAATCGCATATCAAATTAGCCCACAATAATTACAAGAAGACACTCAACATACTTGACGTAGTCTTGCACCGCTTGAGTGGGGTGGTACTTGGTGCTCCAGTCCTCGCCGAGGTAGTAGCGCAAGTCCTTCGCGATTTTATCCGCCTACAACTTCAAAAAACATTTCTATCAGCACTATATCCCTGAAAGTCAACTTTTCCAGCATCACCCCCACCCTGGCAATTTCGTCAAGTAGTTCATAGAGTCCACTGAAAGCTTCGTGCTCCTTGTGCGTCTTGATTGACGACTCGAGCTGAGCGTAGACGTAGTCTTAACAACCATGATAAGTAAACATTATATACTCCACTATATAATAAAATAAATAAAAACATAAAATAATATTTGCCACATACAGAAGAGCATCAGCGCGCGGCCATAGAGCTCCTTGTTCGTTAACGCCACCACCAGCTTCAGATTCACCAAACTGATTCCAAATTTCACAAAATACATCAAAATTCTCAGCGATTTCACGCTAAGCCTACAGCACAACACTCAGCACTGCGTCTACTTGTCTGAGACGCCGTGGATCTCCCGCGTTGCGGCGCGCATCTGCTCTGTAAGCGGAATCGGCGTCTCCATCTTTGTCTTCTTTCTTCACTTGTTTTCTAATAAATTCTCTCTCTCCCATTGGCTTATATCCACTCATACAAAAACCAAGTCACCCGTCGCCACAGACGTCAACTGACATTTTCATCCATCAGAAGCATGACCTCCCTGGAAGATGCCGTTGCTGCGCCTCCTGCCGCTGCTACACTTGCTATAGATTCTGAATCCGACATAGACAAAGAAGTCAAGATGCTGATGCACGACGTGAGGCTTGTTGCACCTCTTAACTCGCAGTATTCACGGAGATATTCCCATCTAAAGTATTGACACGCATCACCTCGTTTTGTCCTTATTAGGAGCGCTCCTGCATCTTCGAGACGCGCATCGAACGCGCGGATCTATGTCGCCAACGAGGCTCCGCTCAGTTCAAGGCTGGCGACGTTAACAAGGCGCTGGAGTGGTACCAGCGCGCGCTTTATCACGTGGACTTTGACGAGGGCACGTGGCACTTCGAGGTGCGCGTCGGCAACGCTAATAGCTGCTGAATAATGCTAATTTTCTGTGCCTTTTGTTGTTGCAGTTCACGGCCAAGAACCGAGCAGATGTGAACGTGGTGAGACTGCCGGTGTATCTGAATCTGGCGGCGTGCTACCTCGTCCAAGGAGCTCCTAAAAGTGGGGAGAAGGATGAGGAGCTGCTGGTCAAGGTGGTGGAGAATGCCAACCTGGCACTGGAGATCGAACCCGAGAATAACAAGGCCTTGTATCGTGGAGGGCGTGCGTTGCTGCTGACGGGAGATCTGGATGGAGCAAAGGAGAAGCTCGCCAAGGCGGCGAAACACCACCCGACTGACAGGAATATTCGTGACGCGATGGCAACGCTTAAGGAGAAGCTGGCTGAGCATAAGCAGGAGGAGAAGGAACGTTGGGGCGGTCGACTGCTCGATAAGAAGGAGACTGCAAGTGGAAACAAGGCTGCTGGATCCAGTTCGACCTCTAGCAACAATGTGCCGCAGCAACTGCAGAAGCCGAGTGAATCCAGTAACGCGTTGTGGATGTTTGCGATCGTGCTGATCGGCATTGTATTAGCGCTGGGCCAGCTCAGTTTTGTGGAGTAGAGACGCAGGTGAGTTGCTGAAGCGGGCTCAATAGTTTATTGACGCGGATTAAGGCAGCTCCTACTTTTTGTCGCGAGATGTAACGTTTCTAGGCATACTCGAAGAGCTTGACCGTGTACAGGTACTTGTCGTCGCACTCGCGGTGTGGGCGCCAGTACGTGTAGTAGCCGTTAGCCTTGACACGAGTGCAGCGAATGAACCCGTTGTACCAGCGCTCGGGTTCGCCGTATGTTTCCATGTACTCCTTGATGTCGCGCCAGCCAGTCTGCTGCACGCGGAACGCCTCCTCCACCTCAGGGCTCCACTCTTTCGGACGGTAGCATCGGATTGCCTTGGTGCTTGTGATGACAGGTTGTAACTGTGGCTGTGCGTGGTTGTTGTTGCCCGACGAGTATTCCTCGTCCATCTTGAAGTGAGTGTTCAAGCTGCGCTTTGTGGAGCTGCGCGAGGCCCCACGTGATGAAAGGTTTGATCTCAGGGGCGTTGCGTTGATCGACAGCACCTCCATGTTTGACGCGAGCCTTGTTACCGGTATGGTTTTTTGGGTGGTAGCTGAAGAAGGTCTTGTGCTCTGCAGCTGGAGGAGCAATGAGATAATGACCTGCGGTCTTGCAACGCTAGCGAGTATTCCTGGAGGTGCGTGGACAAGAAGGCTGACGTCTGCGAATAGCTTTAACCCCATTAACAGCACTGACGGTGTTAAAGCGGCTTTATTCATCCGACAACAATAGCCTAGAACGAAATCTCCATGCCACCGTCCTCTCCTTCCGCTGTGTGAGCTTCCAGCACTTGGGCTGCTTGTGGCCTGCTGGGTCTGTTCGTGTTGATTCGTGAGTTTGGTGCACAAGCCGTTCCATTGATCATAACCTCGCCATCGCCTAGACCATTGTAGGAGCTCCGCAAAGTATGCTTCCTGAAGCGGGGGTCGTGTCTATGGATCGATCGGCGACGGAAGACTGCAGTCGTTTGGGTTTTGCCTGCTTCTGCTAGCGCTCGACGACGCTTATCATAGGCCTCTGGGTCCAAAATTTTCCAACGCCGAGCAACTTGAGAGTCTGTGCGACCATCCATCTCGGTAGCAAGCCGAGCCCATAGTCTGGGAGAATCCACTCCCCACTCGCGCACTCTAGCCAGAATGATTTCGTCCTCTTGCTTCGTAAACTTGCGGAATGACAGATCCGGGTTCATCGAATTCGAGTATCGATCGCGTATCGCTGGCTGGGTCCGCCCAGGAATGTGGTGACTAATTTCATTCCATGCCACTTGATCCTGATTGAACTCGCTGCCAGTAGACACGTAAGCGCGCAAGGCGAGTAGCAGTCGCCGGTCCTCAATAAGCGAAAACTTGCCTCGTCGAAGACCTGGCGCTAGCGAGAGCTGCCAGCGGTGGCGAATCTGCTCCGACAGGCGGCCGTCCAGCAAGTCTGCAATCACGTTCCACTTCTCTCCAAACACAGGCACCGCCTCCCGTAGAATCTTGTCTTCTTGAGGCGTAAAGTTCGTCCGTACATTGCCTCCACACAGCGTAGTCTGGTACCGTGTCAGACAGTGCACGGCTGGTCTTCCAGGGACCGGCATGCGTTTGGCAATCTCGTGCCACTTGTTCACCAGCGCTGGGTCTTCCTCCCCCGTCGCGAGACGTCTCAGTGCCGCGTCTTCCTGCTTGGTCCAGGCGCCAAGCCGCAGCTTGGGCGACTCGTGCAGGTCATACCACAGCTTGCACGCAAAGCCCGAGCGTTCGATCGGGAACTCCCTGGACTTCCTCAAGCCCTGCCACACCTGGATGCCGTTCCACGCTTGCAGCGGGATCTCCATGGGGTTCCCCCGCCCATACAAACTAAAGTACTCGGTCGCAAAGTCTTTTAACACTCGGCGTTCCCTGGCCGTGAAAATGTTCGGGGGCCCCGCAATGAAAGCCTCGTGGCTGTGAGTTCGTAGAAACTCCGTGTCCGCATTGACTGGCGGCTCCGGGAGAGCTCTCAGCACGGCCTGGTCCTCACTCTCCTGGTCGTGGGGCGCCACCGTCTTGAGCTTCTTCTTCTTGGGCCTCCCCACCTTCCGCTGGGTCTCCGTCTCGTCCGTGAAGTACGAAACCTGCTGGCGGATGTACGAGACGCCTGTGGGTTTTTTACGGGCGCGGCGGCTCTTCTCGCAGCGCGGCAGGAGCTTCTGGAGGGGCGCAGCACGCGGCAGAAGCGCGTCCATGGCCTGTTGGGCCCTGCGCAGAGCCATTTGACGCCGAATTGACTGCGTTTTCGCGAGTAACGTGGCCTCTTCGTCGGCGAGCGACTGCGCCAGAGACTGCAGCTCAGCGACGAGCGCGCGGTTCGCCTCGAGCGCGTCCGTGATGGCTTCGGTGGAGCCATGACGAGCGTCGGCCATTATCCTTGGCTGCTAGAGAGCGGGTGATAGAAATTTGACATGGAAAACCCGATTTTGAGATGGGTTATTAGTTGGAGGAGGGGTTGAGCACCCTGGGTTTATATGGTTTAGATTGTAGACGAACGGGTGAAACTTTAAAATGGCTACAGTTGGTTGAAGGCGGCATTGAACGCGACATACTTGATAAAATGGAGGGACAGACCGGTGTGGCCGACTCTTACTATTCATTAAAATGGCTTGGGCACCGCTATGGGAACTAAAAACTGGATGCTTTCTCAAAACTCCCACGGTACTGGACGGTGCCTCGCCTTATTCACATCAATCCACCAAAACTTATCTCCGATTCAGCGCTCGCAAGCTGTACCGCTTCATAAAAATCCTTCCGCTGTAGTCCGTAGCTGATCAATTGGTGTCGTTCAGCAGCGCCAACAGGTTCACCGTACCAGCGTAGGCGACAAGGCCAACGAACAACGCGGCGACAGCGATCCCAGCAGGTCGACTGTACTCGCCATACGTGCGCATCTCCTGGGCCTCTAGCTTCTGGCGCGGTAATAAATAGAGGATAGGTACCAGCGCCAGCAGATTGATCGCGCAGTTTGCCATCACGAACGACAGCACCTGCGTGCGTGTTTCGGAGGAGTCCTGGTCGATTACGTCGTCCGTGAAGTCTGTCTTCAGTTGGGTACTCGACGTACTAATGTAGTCCGAGAACGTCAAGATCGCCATGTTGATCAGAATGTTGTACGAGGACACAAGTCCGGTGGTCGCACCCTCTAGACAGTTCTCCGTAATCTCCACGATCGGCAGCGTCGTCACCAACAGCACAGCAGCGCGCGAGACACCTATCAGCGATGAAATTGCCATGGTGTACCATGCACTGCGGACACTATCGAAAATTGTCGGGAGAGCTGCAACCAGGTTCACCCCCACTCCGAGCAGCAAACCTCCCACGGAGATGCGCACCCAGCTGTAATTAAACAGTGTGAGCTGGAACATCAAGATCGAGAGTATCATAACGATCTGCTTGGGAATCTCCCCTACGCGCTTGGCATCGGGCGACGCGTTCGCCCAGTATAGCACGGCTTCATCGACAAAGTTGAACCTGAAGGAAGCCAGGAACACGGAGAAACAGACAAACAAAATGATGCGCCACACTGCCTCCTGCTGCAAAATACTCCAGAGCTGATGCGCCAGGGACGAACGATCCACCGAGTCCACCTTGAGTTGTCTTGGCTCCTCATCAAGCCGAAACAGAACTGCAGGAATGGGTACCAACGTCACCAACGCCATGATCAAAATGATGACCTTCATCGAAACCACTGCCTCGGTCGAATCGGACTCCTGGTTGTACCCCACCACCAGCGATATTACAACGTCTGCTAGAAGCGTAGCCGCCTCCTGTGTCAGCAGATATTGCACTAGAAGTGTGCCTCGCTCGTGAATCGGCTCGCGTTGAGACAACTCCACCAGAAAAGCGAATGCCGCTACCGATGCCACAGTCACACCCAAAGCGGCCGCCAGCATGAGGAGTACGTAGACGACACCCCCATAGAACGTTCGCGCACCAGGGTTCATCAATCCGTTGCTGTCATCGATCAACGCCACCACCACGAGCGCCATCAGCGCTACATACGCGAGAATCCATCCGCCCAGCATGTACGACTTGCGGTGAAAACTCCAAATCGGGTAAAAGTCTGAGAGCAAGCCGATAAAGAAGCTGACAATGCCCGGTAGTTTAAGAAACCGCAGCGTCGCAGTGCACTGGTCGCTGTTGAAGCTCAGATAGACGCAAAGCAGCGGCTGGAAGGCGTCGGCAAGGAACGGGAGCATGAAACCTGTAGCTGCAGCTGAAATGGCCAGTCCACAGTACGGCTGCGAGAAGAGCTCCGCCAAAGCTCCCGCCCGTAAACTGCCGTACAGCAAGTGGTTGAAAAACCCAGTGGGTGGGGCAGTGGCGGCGCGTCTCCTCTCGGACGGACGTAGCACCTCCTGCAGTAGCTGGATAGACGGCGGGGCCGAGCTCGATCTCCCCACCACTGGGATGTCCGAGTCCACCCACGTCCTGTCAAAGGCCACCGAGTGTTTCTGCCCCAGAACGGCGGCGGCTCCTTTATTGCTGGCTCCTGTAGCTGCTCTTGAGCGAGAACTGAGACGCAGCACGTCGTCCACGTCCGTGGGTGTGGACGAGTGGACGCGCAGCTCCCTGGGCACGCGGAGGCCATAAACGTCGTCCCCGGCGCCGGCGATTCGGTCCCAGTCGTAGGCGGAGCTCTCGGCGCAGAACGAGCCTTCCGAGATGAAGCTGTAGCTCTTGGAGGACCGCTCGCTCTGCATGGCGCTGCACTGGATAGCGATCTGGGCTCTGCACACACCAAGTTAGCGTCCTACAGGTACACAGATAGCGGAAGAGCGGGCGCGTACCGTGGGGAAGCGCCCGAATGGAGAGAAGCACGAGGCGCAAGCAGGGCTCTTGCTCCCTCGTCATGCACCGGCGAGGCTCAAATGAGCACAAGTCGCAGGTTTTTTCGGTCCGACTCGAGCTGGCGCTAATGAGAGGCATAGAAAAAGGGTGTGCTCAATTTTGTATGGACGTTTGTATGTCCCGGAAAAGGCCTTGCTGAACCCATGCCGCAATCGCACGACAAGCGGTCAAGCACCGCCCGTTGATTTTGGCTGGGGTTTTGGCAGTCAACAAGTCGGCGGCTTGCAGTGCAAGGACAGCGGTGTGAGGACCTGAGAAATCGCAGAACACTGGGTGGCCGTTCCAATGCATTCGTTGCATTTCAGTCTGCGAATTCCATAATACCTAATAGTAAGCTTATTAGAGAGGTTTAGTTTTGTACATTACATCACGTTTTCCATTATCTCCAATTGGGTTCCCGATAATGATAATGTATTTGAATGTTAGACGTTTAGCAAACTTCCACTAACACTTTGCATTAAGCCAAGCAACACGTTGAAGACTGACCATCACTCTCGTTGAAGTGACTTTGTTTGGGAGGTAAAACAAGTTTGCAGCATGAATGCAGCTCTTACGGCAGCGCTGATAGAAGAAGATGAAGAACTCCTTGCCCAGCTCATCCACGCCGAGATGGAGAAGGAGGTTGAGGAGCAGATACCAATACCGGCGGTCACGTTCAGCTTGCAGTCGACGCCAGAGGCAATCTGCTGGTATCGATTTAGCCTTGAACGACAGCAAGTTCAAGACATCCACGGCTTCCTAAAACTTCCTGCGCTTATTCGTACAGCTCAAGGCGTCAACGTTCCCAGCCTGATTAAGGCGACTATCGTATCCTTGCCGGTGGAAGACATGATTGGCATGTTTGGTCGCTCAGTTGGCGTACTTTGCTCAGCGTTCCTGGTTACGGCTGGCATTATTTACGACAAGGTCAAAGTTAAAATGGAGTTTGACGTGGAGATGATCGATCAGTGCAAGGTTGAATGTACCCGCTGCGTTCACGAGAAGTCAGGTACTCTCGACAGCTGCATAGGGTTTATTGACGGCACCCGAGCCATTTGTCGTCCTACCTACCATCAACGCCAAGCCTACAACGGCCATAAGAGGAAGCATGCGCTTAAATACCAAAGTGTCATAGCTGCTCCATTCTCGTCGTCTTCACTAGAGCTGCTTCCGACGACTTCGCCGCCGCCACCGGAGGAGTCGTTGTCCGAAACACTGAGCACATCATCTGATAGTAGACACCTGTTGTACAGGTCGTTGGGCTCTTCTAGAGTCATCGCCCTTGGAGGTTGGTATCCTGCTTGCTTCACCCGCGGAATGCGGAATGGTAGAATCGCACGTCAACTTCAATCCCCTCTGAATCCGATAGGTTTAGGCGATCGCTATAACAAGGATATGTGCTCTGAGATCTATAATGCAAGGAATTTGTTTGCATTAAATGTGGCTGCTTATAATGGATTTCTTGTCTTGCATTACATCAACGACACTGTAGGGTTGGGGGGCTCGCTTATTTTGGTCATTTTATAATGTAAAGCGTGATGTAATGTACAAAACTAAACCTCTCTATTATAATAATGCATGTACTGTAGTACACTGGCGAAATGGCACATCTCGCTTTTTGCTCGCCGATGTGTGGCTTGACTCGGTGCTTTGCTCCATGCTCTCAAGCTGTTGCTGTGCACTGCACACTCAATCGCGGCGTTGTGGGGGTGTTGATTGAACACACGCAAGGCTCCAGTCATTGAACGGGTTACACACGTATCCACCGACGACGAACAGAGCGGCAATGCGAAGGAAAAGGCATCGATTGACTTGTCCACCATATTGGAGAGGCACCCGCCATTGTCGTGGATCATAGCGCACTACTACACAACCGAAGCCGGTCACGATCTTGACCTTGTTTGTCGATCACAACAACTTTGATTGCATTAGAGACCCGATCGGCAACACGAACCCACACACAACCTGCTTCGCCGTACTTTGCGGCGAATGAATAACCTCCCGCATCAACTCTTTATCGCTGTCTTCCGTAAAACGAAACACCATAGCTATAGCTTTGCTAATTCTTCGCCGTGCACCTTTCAAATGAGGTCACACCAGATGGCCACCACAGCAATCCGCACAGCAAAGTTTTGCTACAAGATAGCAAGCGGGGTTGCGGTTGGGTGTGAAACCCACTTGATTCTGCTAAAGACCTCTAATTTTAAAAAAACTAAGGGTGAAACCAGAAACATTGGGTTTTTGGGGGGTCATGATTGTGATAGAAATGGGTGAAGTTGCCCAAATTGTCCTAATAACGGGTTTGATATTCGCGGACAGCGCGGCCAGGCGGTTGCGCTGCACGTCGAGCGCCTGCAGCCGCCGCAGCACGAACACGGCGTCGGGCAGCGT
>JAHWLE010000199.1:0-32189 GCA_024679135.1 Phytophthora foliorum
AGCGGGCCGGCGCTCATGCGCAGCGACAGCGAGGCCGACGCGGACGCAGAGGAGGCCACGCACCCTACGCTGCAGAGGCAGCACCAGGAGGTAGAACAGGAGAAGGATTCTACCCCAGAGGAGAAGGAAAAGGAGGAGGAAGCGGCCCCCGAGACCAAGCAACAGGTGGAAGACAGGACGGAGCAGGCCACGGACGGCCAAGAAGCGGCCGACGACGGCCAGCCCGGCGGCATCCACGTCCGCATCTTGGACCTGAACGGCAAGTTCTTCAACATCTCGTGCGAGCTGGACTGGACCGTGGCCCAGATGAAGCAGCAGGTGCTGGAGAGTACCGACGTGGCCGTGGCTTCTCAGAGACTCATCTACCGCGGCCGAGTGCTGGAAGACGAGGCCTCGCTGGCCAGCTACAAGGTGGAGGACGGCCACACGATCCACTTGTTTGTGCGGGCGGCCCCGACGCCGGACCCCGAGATTCTCAATGCAGAGCTCAATGCGAGTGGGAGCACTTCAGGGGGCCGAGACGACGGCATGGCCGTGGTGACGATCAATAGCGACATTGTGTCGTCGGCCGTGTTCCCGTCCGACTCGGCCAGACGCGTGGACCCATTGATGCTCGACTCCTCGCTGGGCAACTGTGCACGACGTGTGAAGCTCTGGAGCTCGTTCTTGCTCATTATCTACACCATGAAGGTCATGGGCCAGTTTGCACTGCTGGCCAATGAGCAGCAACAGCGTGCAGCGGAGCAGGAACGAGAGGGAGCTGGCACCGGGGCTAGCGAAACCGACCGACCGGTGGACCGATACGATGAGTACCCGCAATACTACACGCCGGATCCGTTTATCGGCGGGCTCGAGCTCATGGTGCATTGTTTCGGCGTGTATGTGGGCTGCGTGGGCTTCAAGGCAGCGCACGACACGGACATTCGCCCCATTCGCTTCTACTGCCGCGGAGTCGTGTGGCTCGCCATCCTGACAGTAGCCGAGCAGATTTACACGACCGTGCAGATCTCCGAGTCGGACTTCCCTACAGAGAGGGTGCAGTATCCTTACGGCGGACAGGGCCCCACGAAAGACGATATCGTGTCGGCCAACATCTTCCAGACGATCATGCTCGTGTTCATGTGGGTGATTGCAATTCGCCATTCGTACCTGCACCAGCGCGAGGTGTCTATCTACAACCAGTCCTTCGCGGCGGCCGCAATGAATGCCGCACCCCCTGTGCACCTCCCTGAAGTGGTGTAGGGAGGAAAGTAGATAGTACAAGATCGGTTTGTGAGCCCCAAGTGAACGACAATATATATTTTGAAAGCGTGTCCGGAACGAGTCAATGGTGCTGAGCTAAGGTTGCTGCAGTTCGGGCGGTGCGTGCTGTTTATGCTGTTTGACTGAGGCTGTGCTTGCATTAGGTGGCGGTTTTGCTGCGGAGAGAAAGCTTGCAGCAGCATGGCAGTTTTGCTCACTGGAAATAGTGAGCGCGTGGAGTCCTGCAACCGCCCGACACTTCCTCGTGAGCATTCCCCCTAACGCAGTTGTGCGGTGGCTTAAGAACAAGTTGTACTTCAAAGGCGTTGGAGTGAGAGAAGATGTCGGCGTCGGACTTCGACGACATCTTTGGCGATGATGTGAAGATGGACGCGACGGCAGCGCCCACTTTGACGAACGTTAGTCTGGACGATGACGAGTTGTTCGGTGGAGGAGACCCCAATGGCAAGGTGACAAAGCCTGCTAAGGCTAGTGGTGATCAGCCACCTCAAGGACAATCAAACTGGGAAAAGATTGGTAGTAACGAGCAGGATGAGTTCATGTCTTGGCTCGATGGAGAAAAGTCATCACAGCCAGCCCCAACGACAGAGACTTCAATTTATGAGACCCCGGCACCGACATTTGATGTTTCCCCGCCACCCGCGCCAGCAGCTCCTGTTCCTGCCAATACGTTTGACAGCATCTCACTGGACGATGGTAACGATGACTTCGACAAAATGTTAGAGAGTGGAAACACTGAATCAAGCTCAAGTGTTCCTGCTCCAGCAGCTGCAGCTAATGGCGTCTCCCTTGAAGACACGGATGATCTTGATGAGTTGCTAGATAGTACAGGAGCTCAACCCAGCTCTTTTGAGCCCCCTACAGCTGACAGCATATCGCCCAACGACGATGATGACCTTGATCGAATGCTGCAGGCGACAAATTCACAAATGATCAGTACACACGATTCTGCGGCTACGGCTAGCAGCATCTCGTTTGACGATGACGATGATCTCGACAAGATTGTCCGAAATGCTGGCATCGGCGCGAATACATTCGTTCCGGCAGCCTCAGCGGGCAACATTTCGCTGGATGACGACGATGATGACGATCTCGAGCAGATTGTTCAGAAAGCCAACAAACAAAACAAACAAGCGAATGCAAGTGGTTCGCGTGAGAATAGTAGTTCGTCACTCCAGATCAAGAGTCAGGTCCAGGCGCAGCAAAAGCCACAAATTGGTACGCAGAGGGAACTAACCTCGAACTTGGAAGCTTAGACTTGGTGATGCGAAGTATTTCATTGATGATGTTGTTGTTGTTGCGCGTACCAGATGTGACAGCCGCGCGACAGGCATTTTTCGAGACCGGAGAGCTCCCGGGAGGCTCTCGGCTTGCGGTTTGGCAGCGTGCTGTACAGGTACGGCAACAAGTTCAGCGACTCAGCATGCCAACAGGTTTCTTACATCACTGTTCTCGTTCTAGCCCGGAGCAGCGGATTCAGCATCAATGTATGCAGTGCAAACGACATCACGCTCGTTACCAAGCCAAGCCCTGTTACGCAAGGAAGTGGAGGCGTTGTGCTCGCGGATATTTTCGAGTGCGGCTCACGCGCGCATCCTTCATGAAGTGGGTGACAGCATGCGCGGAACGCACTTACTCTTCATCGACAGTGCCGAAACACTGCTCACTTACCTCTGCACCCAGCTTGACATTGACTACTTCTCGGGAATGGCGCTCACGTTCGCACCATTGCTACTCGCGAGCGGAAGTGAACCACTGCACCCTGAAACTGTGGAGACACTAGCAGCCACGTGCCGTCGATTTTTACCACATATCGGTAAAAAGCTACCAATGCGTTCCTCGACCACCGGCCGACGCCCCTTATTGAAGCGCATGCTGCTTTACCATGCGCCACGGCTTGCTGCTCATTTGAATGAGCATTTCCCCACCTGGAACCATGCACCTCCCGAGGAGTATGATGGAACTAAAGGGAGTGGTGCAATCCCGGATTCGTGGCTTGCGTCTTTCTTCGAGGGCGAAGCAATTGTGAGTGATCCTGCCAACTTCGACTTCTTGCTCAAGGTTTGGGACTGCAGTTTTCTGCTTGAGGCTTTCTCATCCGATGAGAGCACCCCTCTCACGACAGGATGCTTTATCACTCTCTACTCCATTATCACTGCGGAGAAAGCTTTGATGCGTATGGAAGGTGAGCAACTTCGACACTGTATGGCAACAACTCTTGCGGAGACGCTACTGCGTGGAGAGGCGACCAAGAACCAAGTTTTCGTTCAGGGTATCCGTGACTTGATGAATGCCACGCCGCCATGCTTTTGTACGAAGCTACGCAGTTCCGGTGTGCCTCCACCGCCGATAGTTGAAAATGATGCTGCCAAGTCTGCAGACACTCAAGCACCTGCCGTATCCAACAGCAATTTCGGGATGAACACGTTGCTGTCGGCGTCGACGCAAGGCTTGAAGGATGTATCCAACCTGATGATTGACATGCCGGTGAAATTGATGATTGACATGCCCGTCAAGTTGCTCACCATGGTTCCATTAAATCCCATGGCAGCTTTGTCATCGCCAACGTCCAATCCACTAACCGACTCTCCAGAGACCCAGCAGCTCTTTTATCTGCATGTACAGGCGATGGAAGTTGCTGCCGTGTCAATGACACTGGAGGCGAGCGAAGTAATGCCGCCGATGTTCGGAGGAATTCAAGGACACGATGTCCCCGCGGCAACATCTCTTCGCTACTTTGTCGTCGACTGCCGTGGTTCAGAGGACGTGCGCGGTGGTCAAGTCCCCACTGCCTTCCGCTTTGATCCTGACGCTGTGGCAGATCCCACCGTGCTCGATCAAGTTCTCGCGACACTCGGTCCGCTGAAGACTGCAGGAGTGCACATTTGCGTTATGGGGCATGGCTACGCGCACATTGCGGAGGAGCTGCGTCAGTTCCAGCAAAAGCAAGGTGTAGCATCAGCGTCACCCTTTTCGTTGAGCGAGAGTTTCCTGGAGACATACGCGAATGATCAATCTCGGGTCCAATCCACCATCGAGTTCTTGCTGAAGCACGAGTTCCCACGCGTTAGCGTCCTAGAGGGTGGATATTCCGCTGCCCACGGCCACCTCTTTCGTTCTCATAGCTTAACCGTCGACGACCTGGCGGACCACGACACACCCAATTGTATGCTTTGCCAGCACGACCGAAGCATGAAAGCCGTCCACCCCTCTGTTAGTGGTGGTGCCTTAAACGCCGCGAGTGTCGAAGAAAAGAAAGAGTCTGTGAATGAGGACGACTCGAATTTCACCGCGAACGCAAGGACTGCAAGCTCCCGAGCGAGTGAGTCCTCTTCTCATCGATCGAGTGCAGCTGTCGACGAAGCCGGCTTTACGGATATTAGTCTATCTCCTGCCAATGCTGCCAACAGCAAAAGCCCGGCGGCAGGATCATACTACTCGAGCTTTGCAGGCGCCTTCAAGTCTGGCAGCAAGACACTCTTGAGCCCCACGATGGACGGCACCAAATGGCTTCTCAAGAAGTCAGCCGCGACCACCGCCGAGTTCGCAAACGCTGCAGCGAGCATGGGCAACATGGGCAGCAAAAACCGAACGGGTAGTATGCAAGGCGCCGCTGCAGTCGGCAAGCCCCCAGGTACTCCGCCTACGAAAGACACAAAGCCTGCGATACCGAACCTCAACAAACTGCGGAACTCATTGGTAGCCATCGGCTCCGAGAGTCTCGATATGCTCAAGAAGGTGGAGTCTGCGATGGAGCATGCAGTCGAGCAAGCTGCTGTAGCCACGACCACCACCACAGCAAAGGTTCGGGTCCCCTTCCCGTCGACCATCTCGCCCTCTTCGAAAGATGCAGGGTTCACCGCGTCTCCAGCAGTGGCAAAGCCACCCTCGACCGCTACCAACACTGCAACCACGCCTCCTGCACCGCGTGGAGCTCTTTCATCTGACCCCGCTCACAGCAAATTCTTCCACCAGTCGACGGACGAGATGTTCACGATCGATGACGACGACGATGATGAAGATCATGAGGGCCATTTCGTCCAAGACTTCGACGAAAGTCGCGCGTCTGCAACGTCAAGCTTCGCGAGGGATTCTCCTGTCGCCTCCAATGGTGCTATTGGCGCTATTCACGAAGTTTTCAAGGGTCAAGAAAGTGACCTGAAGAAGGGTATGACGGTAAGCCGCGCGCAGATGCTGCCCTGTGTGAGCAGTCCATTCTTCGCGTGCTACAAGAAGAAAGCGCAGACAGGGAATGCAGGAGCTGCTTCACACACCAGCATGCACCCACGGCGTGTAGTTGTGATGGAGAACAACCTGGTGGTTCTGAAGTCTGCAACACGTAACGAGGACGACATGTTCATCGTAAAGTCGTGTCACCCGTTGTCGCACATCACGCGAATGACTTGCCTCAAGAAGAATGCGCTCATGGTCAGCATCTACTACAAGTGGAGGGCTGACGACGGACAGATCGTGGAGCGGCGCAATTCGTACGAGGTTCAGCAGCGAGATGACTTTATCAAGGCCGTCAAGACCACCATGGACAAGATGTGAGCTTTCACTGCAAATTTCAGCGCGAATCCATGCTGACGGTTTATCAGAGGAAGCTTTGAGCCAGCAAGCACAGGCCCTGAAGGCAGCACTCCAAATAGTTTTCTCGAAATACATACTTCTTCATTCCATGCGATGCTGCGAGCTTGGCTTGGTTCCCTCCATGTTCTCTATGATCACTCCCGAATTTGCTTCCGTTATTTGCCATGCCAGACAAGAAGCACGAATCGCTCTCGTCCAAGATCGACGAGGTTGCTCGCAACCAGATCTGGCGCGAACAGCTCAAGACCGAGTATGAATTGGAGAGTGCCTTGACACCGTTCCAGCTCAACCCCAAGACACGTACGGCATACAGTCCATAACACCATTAGACGCTTTCGTCACCACTCCCAGCTAACCTTTCTTCCGTGCTGAATGATTGTTGAACAGTGAGCTCGATCACGTTGAAGCCCACACAAACTCATCCAGCAGACTTCGGCAATGCTCAAGATGACCAGGGCACGCGAGAACTTGCTGCCAAACTGCGAGCAGTGTCAAAGCGGCCCACGGAGAAGCATGCCCTACCGATGACCGAAGCACAGCGTGTCGGGTGGCTGCACGACATGGCAAGCAAAGGAATCCGAGCCGATATGCACCATCGAATGTTCAAGGGCCGTGGCAGGTACACAATCAACCCTCACCTCCGTGATGTAGTAAGTTTGTACTTACCTTGTGAATGTCTTCCTTTGATCTTGGTGCTTCAAGCTGCGACGTCACCAAATTCGCCGACACCTACTGCACCATGGCAGGCTGCAGCCCGTTTGCAGACAAGTCGACTCGCTGATACAAAACTACCACATGAACAGGAGAGGAAAATGTTATACCCAAAAACATATTAAAGCCCTCCTTTCTCCGTCATCACCACCGGCGAGATTCCGCTTTCTCAACCCCTTTGAGCTTGCTCTTTCCGTCTTCTGGCACTGGAACCTTCTTCGGATGGAAGATACGAAGATGGCATCCGGAGAGCTGTCTACCTACACATCTGCTGGCAGGGGAGGCGCTGTGATTGATCCTCGTCGCTCTGTTCGATGAGGAACGGCCTCGGAGCCTGCTACAGGAGCGCCTGGCGCACTAACAATACTGGAAATCGACGACTGTTTCGTGATCGGCGGAAGCATGCTCAAAGTCGGAGATGAAAGGGGTTCCATCCCAGCGACCTGCGCGTTTTCGTCCAGCATTGTGAGCTGGTTGCGAAGCTCCTCGATATGCGAAAGCACGACACGCCGATGTCCCTTTTTCACTTCCATGTCGATCAGATCCTCCTCGTCAATCGTTGCCACACCACGCAGCGTATCGAATCCATCTTTTTCAAAATTTTGGGCGTATTCTTCCATCTTGAAGAACTTAAGCCAGTTGTACACCGTCTCAATATCTGAATTCCGGTAGCAACACACACAATGAGATGCCCGACCAACAAACCATGCGCTTCAGGCCCACAACGAACGTACTTCTGCTTCGCGGAGCGACGTTCTCCTCTTCATCACCCAGAGGTCGGCCGCCATCATACTCCAGCAACGACGTCGATGTCTCGTCGTTCGTTGAATAGTCGTCATTGCCTTCCTCCCAAGCTTGCAGGTAGTTGGCGAGAGAACTGTGACCTGCCTCAAACGCACAGCGCGATGGACTCTTGTTCGTCTACAGAGGTAAACACGTCAGAAAAGCCAAGTTGAAGAAATCAGCCCTTCACTTCAACGCCACGAGACAACAGATCGCTGGGCACAGATACCAAACAGGAAAACATACCAGCGTCAACGAGAGAAACTCCGACGAATCGCGGGACTTTCGGATGAGCCAGAACGCGCACTCCTTGTTGCCCCCTAGCGCAGCGCTGTGCAAGGCATTGCGACCGAACTGCAGAACAATTAACCAAAAGATTAGCCTCTTCCGACAGAATTTGCCAGGCCCATCTTTGCCTACCTTGTCCAAGTCGGTCCAGACAGCAAAGTGTTCGCTCAAGATCTTCAGAGTGGACAAATGACCGAATTCTGCAGCCCAATGCATCGCGTTTTTGCCATTCTGTAGGTAGAAGCACCGCGTCACATCGTAAGCAGAGTATCCAACGCGAAGCAGCTTGAAAAACGTCGATGCTATACCTTGTCGCGCATAAACCGCAAAGGATACGCCCCGTTGATATCGGCGATAATTCGCGCAATCTCCTCGTCATCTCCTTCCTCTGCCGCGTGAACGAATTTCTGCACACCATCAACAAGTACGAATCAGGCTCCGACAGCTACAGCAGCGACAAGCAACCGCAGTGCCGAAGGTCGTACCTGCGAGGTCTCGTACCAGCTCTTGAGGAACTGCACGCACTTTTGCTTGTGCTTGTCCTTGGCAATCTGGTACGCCGTCTTGTTGTCCTGTGTCGTCACAGCCACGTAAGCACTCCAAGCCACCCGTTGGGTCCGCACTAAGTACGCACATAGCTCGTGATGTGGATGTCGATGCCCTTCATGCAGAGGTACTGGATGACCTCCTTCCGTCCCTTGGACGCGGCCCAATGCAGACACGTGCCTCCATACTACAGCAAGAGTACAAAAAAACTGAGCCTCTCCAACCTCATTCTCCTGCCTTCTCAAGTACCCACCCACCTCGTCCACCGCATTGATGTCAATGGGGCTCGGACACTCCTCCAGCAGGTACGAGACCACGTCCAAGTGGCCGTTTATAGCGGCGGAGCAGTGCGCCAGCCGCCCAAACTTGTCGGGCGCGTCCAGCGGGACCCCGTTCTCCACCAGGAACTGCACCACCTCCAAGTGGCCATAGAACGCCGCGTAGTGCAGCGCCGTCTGGTCGTCGTGGTCCGTGGCGCTCCAGTCGACGCTGCAGTGCGAACCCACCCACTGCACCACGTCCAATTGGCCGGACGCCGCCGCGCCGTGCAGCGCCGAGCAGCCGTGCTGCGACAAGAAGTACCGTTAGTTGGAGGGTGTATAGTAGAGTGTATACACAAAACAAGCGGCTCCCCTTGCCTGGTTGCGGTAGTTGACGTCTGCGTGCAGCGACTGGACGAGGTGCTCCACCTCCAGCAGCTTGCCGCGGTTGGCCTTGCAGATGAGCACGTCGCCCAGCGTGTAGCTCTCCACGACGGGCGGAGCGCCCAGCGGCAGCTGCAGCACGCGGTTCATTCGGGAATTGAGCTGCTCACGGTTGAGATGAGAATGAGCGCGGCTGATTGGGCAAAACTACGATTATCCGGCAGGTATCCGGCGATGGGGGAGCGGCGAAAACTGACAATACCGGGGGATACACTTGGAGGTTGTATGGCAGTGGGACGTCAAGGGGCTTATCGGCTACCATGAGTTTGTGGTGGAGACAGTATGCGCTGTGAGAAGCAACGAGACGGCAGATTGATGCAGGCGATTGTAGACCACGCCGTCTCAGTAGAGAAGAACCTTCATGGACCTGCATGATGAGCATATATTGGTCATTCTGACATGGCTCCGCTATTTGGCGGTAATTTGCCATACGCCGCTATTGTCACTATTCTTTTCGACCAATCACCGCTACCGTCTAAAAATAGCGCACCTCGAAGCGGCGTCAAAAACGTCAAGCCATCACGTCGCTATTGTCGGATTAAACTCCAGCCAAGACCGAAGCATGGGCGCCGGCGCCTCGACCGACAACACTGGCGAGGTGGCTGCTTCAATCTGTTGTTGGCACGCTGTGTGGATATCCGTCGCTCATCCCCGTCCTTGTGCTGTGTAGATCGTCGTGGGGGACGTCGTCACGTTCCACGTCGAAAATCACCCCAAGCGCGTCGTCGGTGTGCGTCAGCTGCAGTTTATTGAGGATAGGAGTCTATTGCATGGACTACTAACCGGTTGTGCTGCTTTTTCTTTGTGCGCAGATTGTGACGGACGTACAGGAGGACAAGTGCAGCATCCAAGTGTCCAACTCGGAGGTGCTGGACGCCATCCCGCGCGGCGACGTCAAGCGGATCGCCAAGTGGGACGAGATCGAGGTGGGCGACGTGGTCAAGGTGAAGGAGCAGGGGTCGCGGCTTTACTACGAGGCCGAGGTGGTCGCGCGCAACGAGGACGGCACGTACAAGGTGCACTTCGTACAAGTGGACGAGGAGGAGGACAACGTCGCGGCCGACAGGTTGCTCAAGCTCATGTCCGGACGGCTCGAGGACAAGGAGTGGATGATGTACAAGGAGACGGAAGAGTAGCTGGGCTGCCGTCGCTGCATAGTCGTTCCGAGAACGCGAGAGGGCTAACACCATCGTGTACCATAACCAATACAGACGACAGGGTTCTTACGTCCTTGGTGCGGGGTGTTGCGTAGACGATTGTTACCGTTGCGTCTTACTAAATAGTCTTTGCTAGCTGCAGCAACGAGAGGAAACCTCCTACGGGAATGTCAACAGGACAGCCTACCTGCTCTTCGATCCATTCCTGCCAAGTCACCACACAAAATTGTCAGCACGCAGCCAAACAGCAGCAAGATATCGCATGCGCACCTTGATCCTGTTCTCTATGCTCTCCAAGCTATCGGTGCGCGAGAGAGCAATTGGTCCGATAACGCTTACAGACAGCGGCTCCGTTCCTTCTGGTGCTTCCTCCGGAAGAGGAAGGATGAGTGGATCCCGAAGCAGTAACCGAATCATAGCCTCACTTTCGTTTGGAAGCAGTTGTGCAAACAGGGCTTGTCGACGAAGCCCGTGTAAGATAAGATCTACAATGGCAGCAAGTGTTAGCTGTAGCGAAAACAGTACACTGCAGCATTCGATCGCAAACTTACCATCTAGTAGCTCTGAAGACAAAGCTCGCAAGCGAATGTTGGCGTCGGCTCCTTCGTAAACATCTCCGGCGAGCCATATAGCGAGGCTGCGGAGGATGGGATCGTAAAATACACCCTTCTTCTGCAGTGTAGACGTAGCCTGGCTAATGGCCTCGGATACCAGCGGACGTGCAAATTGCCAAGCAAACAATTTCTTGCGCATGACCTGCTCGCGCTGCTGTTTCTCAGCTTTCTTCTTCTTGGTGAGCTCTTTTCGTCGATGGGCCTCCTTCGCCTTATCCTCCAATTCCCGCTCTGTCTGCTTCGCGTCGCTTTTTTCAGCCTTCAGCACCTCGTGCTGGCGGTGTAGCATCTGCATCGCCTGCTCTTCCTTCACTTCTACCAGTGCCTGTGCGAGCGTCTTATTCACCAATACATTCAGCAGCGGCTTCACCTCGACGTCGAAGTTGAACAACCCGTCGGACTCCTCGATCTACCGCGAAAACACAGTAATCAGCGTTAGAGACTATGAAAATAACAAGAAAGACGTCCACCCCCACCTGTGTGGAGATGTCAATTCCAATCTTCGGTCGCATGAACACGTCGTTCGTCGCGGCATTGCGCTGGTTCGTACTCGAGCGAGGCAGGAACTCGTCTGACTGGCTGAAAGACTCGCGCTCAGGCGTCGGCTTTATCTGCTCTACAAGATTCGCCTCCAGCGAGATGGAAGTGACTGCAGCGATGCACACACACACCATCAACAGCCACCCAATCTGCAGGCCAACAAGCCAAATTCATCTCCACGTACATCCGTAGGACGGCACTGCCTGCGTCTCATAGACACCCGGATTGCTCTTGTTGTTACTGCTGCCTCTCTTCTTGGCGCTTCTCCGCTTCTTCACCTTCTCTCGACCGTCTGTAGCCTTCGCCGTATTGATCTACAGCCAATAAAAAAACCAATGAGGCTCCATCCTCCAAGTCAACAATCGCTTTCTACCGACCGGGGCGAAGACGCTCCCGCGTGGAATCCTCGGGTCGTGCATGATATTCGTCGGTATCGCCTTGCCATCGCGCGCCTTGCCGCGACTCGTCTGCACGGGCCGCGGCTTGGACGCGTACGAGTACGACAAGTCCTGCTCCATTGGCACCTTTATCAAGTGGCTACATTCCGTCAAAGGTCGCAGCAAACGAAAAGTTGAAGTGGCAGACATATCCACGCTTAAGTACGACATTTTCGACACCGCACAAAAAAAACGGTTCACTCGAGTATTAGCTGACGAAGTATTGCCCATGTCCATCTTCTACTGCGTGGTGGCCAACAGCCACTGCCCGCTGGCCGAGTACAGCAACGGCGGCGACAAGAGCATGAACGACTTTGCGCAGAAGCTGCTGAAGAAGCTCAATCTAGGCGAGGACGCGGTGGAGGCCATGGACCTGGACGGGAAGACCTACAGCTACCGCGTTGACAACGAAGTGGCCTACGTGTGCGTCACCAACGCGGCGTTCGGCAAGAGGTGCGCGGTGCAGTAAATTACAGGGAGTTGTGGGGATTGCTGACGTTTTTTATTTGCAGCTCGGCGGCGCTGTTCTTGAGACACATCAACCAGCTCTTCGACCACCAGTTCGGCATCCGGGGCAAGGCCACGAAGCTCAAGCTGGACATGAACCGAGACTTTGCACCGACACTGAAGAAGCAGATGGAAACCTTCTCGTCGGATAAAGGGGCGGAGAAGCTGCAGGCACTCAAGAAGGACCTGGACAACGTCAAGACCAACGTTCAAGAGAACATTAGTGAGTTGCTTTGCTTGGAGTGTTGTGAATATGGAGCTCACCTGGGGATCTTTTAACAGACAAAGTGCTGGAACGAGGCGATAAAATCGAGTTGCTAGTGGACAAGACAGACCAGCTGAAGTATGCCCACGGCACTCGTGATGTTGGTGCTTATGAAGACCACTAATTCGTCGCTTTGCTGTCGTGTACAGCTCCCAGTCCGCAGCATTTGCCAAGTCAAGCAAGAACCTCCGGCGCCATTTGTGGTGGGAGAACGTGAAAATGAACATTGCGATCGGAGCAATAATTGTGGTACGTGTATCACTGGTTTTCGGGATACAAATACTGCGGCGTGCTTACTCTGCGTTCCATTTAGATTTTCATCATTCTCATAGTCCTGTACATCAAAGGCAAGGTGTCTGGAAGTGGAGACAAATAGCTAGGAATCAAATAGCTGAGGAGAGCGAGCGCACAGACCACAAGAGTATGCCAGAGATCTATTATTGCTGCAGCAGGTTGGCTTGATAACGACAGAACGAATGTCACGCTTATTGCGCCTTGAGCTTCCTTCCGGGCGTTGTAGATGAAGTCTGAACAAGCTTTACTGCGCATCCAGTGGCCACGACAAGGAGAACACTGCATCCGTAGTAAAGATGGTCGCTTGCCAAGTAGCTTTCGCCGCCAGTTCCAAGGACAACTAGCACGTTGGTTGGAAGTCGAAACAATGAAAGTGTTGTGCTCAACTGGGCTTTCGGGAAATGTCTGCTACGGAGAGTTGCACAACACGGGGAGATCACTCCAACGCATATCTATGACCATTACAATAGTGGATTAGGATCAATTCGCCAAAATGAACTGGTAGTGTCGACATGATTCCTTACCTCAAACACAAGAAAACTCCCAAAAATGAACTGGTAGTCTTCCGTAGCCTTCACATACCACAAAAGCGTCAGGCAGTTTATTATGATCAGCCGTTGAGAACCCTCACTAAACATACCGTAGAGAGTAACAGGGATACGGCAGAAACTGCAATCATTGCCATCAGCAAGAGCTCTTCGCGGAGCCAACAGTTGTCGACCAAATCAAACATCTTACCACCGATAGCAATGCATAGCATGAAGCTTGAGAATACCAAACCACTGGGTAGCTCCCTGTTGGGAACCACGGCTTCAAGCGTTGGATACCATAGAAAAACTACAACGGAAAGAACATACGCCCTTACTACTTCACCATGTAAAGCATTCGGAATGGATGGAACTTACCGAATACATACATTGCTCCTTCGAAAAGCGAGTAGCAAAGGCCTAACGCGTACGCATCCATAGACAAGCCGCCAGGAGTTGCCGCTTCACTATCACCTGAACTGGCAGTCTTGTGGGCAGTTGATGACCCATAGTTTTCAGACCAAGAGAATATTAAAACAGTAGCAACGGCTGTCACGACCACAGCCGCTCGAAATGGACCGATATCTCCGAACACATCGGCAACAAACTGTGCAACAATGCCCGCTATGACAGCGACAACTCCGTTGATCTCTGATCCAAGCGCAAAAGTCTTGCCAAGCAGCTCTTCCGGGAAACCTCGAGCTCGATGTTCAGTGACCAACCAGCTCTCGAATGCCGAGAAAAGTAGTGACGTGGAGATACCACCCAGCACTCTCCCAGCCAACAGCACCGTCATACTCGGCACATCTTCCAACAAATTGATGACAATCTACAGCCAAGCACCAATAAAGTCCATTTAACAAGCTTGCGTTGTGGTCCACAAGACACACTTACCTCCAAGGCACAGTACACGAGACACGCTTTGCGACGTCCGTATTTATCCACCAACAGACCGACAAAATTGCCGAAAACTACGGACGATAGAAATCCCGTCAAAAACAACGCGCCAACGTTCATGTCGTAGCTCTGGTAGCAGTCATAACAGCTTAATACCCAGTTAGGATCCACCTGCAATTGCTAGCACGAACCTGGTACAAGCTGTACATGTGTGTGCCTTGCAGCCAGTCGGCGAACATGACGAGGCCATACACAAGCAAATATTCGCGCTGGAAGTGCGCAAAAGCCTCGTCGTCCGCGGATTTTGTCGCTTTTGGCGTTGATTTTTGTGTCACAACGAGCTTCTCGATAATGTGGAGAGACAGCAAGCACCCGAGCAGTCCGAGGCAGCTTGCAGATGCCCATATCGGCCATTGGAAGGCGCACGACGCCTCCATTTCGGGTATAGGATACTTCTTGGTATCATATTGGTCGCACCTAAGAATGACCGTTCTACTTAGCCGTTACTTCTGCAGTACTTAGCAGTTACTACAAATGACTGCACGCTTGGCTGGTCACAATAGACTTTGCAAGATGGAGGTGCTCAAGACGACGGCGATCAGCGAGAAGGCGGCGGCCAAGCTGCTCAAGAAGTTCGTGGAGAGCAAGGAGGAGGAGGAGAATACCGACCTGATGGTGCGTGTCGGAGTGTGTAGTACAGTGCGAGAGGGTTGGTACTGACTTGGTTGGTTGGGCTGTGTGCAGATGAACGAGGAGGTCAAGTTCCAGTTAGCGCAGGTGCTGGCGCACTTGGAAGGCAAGAAGCCGCAGATCCAGCTGCAGCAGGACGAGTACCAGTACGGACAGTACTAGGCCTCGATATGTAATACAACACCCGCGGTGATGATAGACAAGGAGGCTTGAAAATTTTCGGGTGGTGTAGCAATTTACATTATTGGAGCAGGGGCTTATGGCCGCTGGCTGCAGCTGTGTGAATTGTCGCTCTGGAGCTGCCTAGATGGCGTGTGAAATTCGTCGCCGCGCGGCGACTACATGTATGTAGATCAGCAAGTGGCGTCTGTATCCGGAGGCTCTGCGCCTGCTGTGCCATCGAGATCAGACTCGGTGGCCTTGAAGTGCAGCCAGCAGTTGTCCAGGGGACCCGGGTCGCTACCTCGCAGACAGCGCAGCGCAACGACAAACAGGCAGATGCCGCAGATCGGCGAATCATTTGGTCTGCCTGCCTAGCCGTTACGTCGGAGACTGAAGTTCGGGCTGAACTCCAACGCATCTCCTTCATCTTATCCAAGCCTGGACACTCGCAGTGTCTAGGCGTGCTCTCTCGACAACATGCAGCGGTGATAGCATAACCCAGCAAAGCTGCGATCGGTGTTGACCATTGCAGCATCAGTTTGCAACGCCGCCAACGGCATCGAGCAGCCACACACCTACCGGGCACCAGACTGGTGCACCAGTCTGGTGCCCGGTAGGTGTCCGGTCGTCACGATGCACGTCCTGTACGCCGTCGCCGCGCCTGATCAAGTGCGGAAAGGGACTGCTATCACGGCCTCTGTGCGAAGTGGCCTCAATTTTTGCTGCAGCAAAGCAGCGGGCACAAAGCGGCCAAGCAGCCACGGGCAGCGTAGCGTGCTGTAACGCGCGGCAGTTCAATACGACGCTCATAACGTCCGTGGTGGTGCTGCGCGGATCGGGCCAGAGTTGACATCCGGGCGCGCCGGCATCCAGCCTGTCGGCGAGGAACACAGACAGCGCCGAGAGCCACAAGCCGCCTCCGAATACGGCGCCGTCGGCCGGTCCCTTGCGCGTGCAGCTCGTGCGTGCCGTGATGGCTTTCCGTTCATGAGCGGGGGGACGAACTGCAAGTTGCAAGCAGTGGACGGGCAGCAGCCAGCTGGCGGCTTCCTGTCCGCCTCCGCGGCTGCACGTTGCCTCAAAAGAACGCGAAAAATGCGCGTTGCACCAACCGCAACCCCGCAGCCGGGCGGCAGAGGAAATCTTCGCCAGCCTGCTCGCAACCCCACACGAACAGAGCTGAGCAGCCGAGGCTGTATAATAACACCAGCAGCTCGTCCTGGTCACCATGATGTCCCAGCGTAATAAGGCGACTGCAAGCCGTCGTCGACAGTCACAATCAAAAGTGTTACCACACAGTGGGATGCGTCGTTAGAAACAGGCGCGCGCCTGGTCTCTGCCCGCTGCTGCAACAACCGACCAAACTGGATCAAAATTGGTCACTTGCGAAATTCCGCGTCAGAGCTCAAAGCACTACCAGTTGTAGTATTACCGGTATCAATAGCTCCGATGCTGGACGCGCGTGGCAGTAGCAACGAGCTGGACCTGGCCTACATGCCCTACCACGAAGGGCTCGTGAACCGCAACGCGCCGCCCGTGCGCGGCAGCCTCTCGGTGCGCGTGTCCAACCAGCAGTCGCAGTCGCAGCCGTCCTCGTACTACGGAGACAGCGACGACGACGACGTATCGGACGACCCGGCGTGGATGAACGCCCCGCGCGGCAGTCTGCAGCCTGCGTTCCCGCCCAGTCTGCTCAAGAAGGCGTCCACGCTGTCCGTGACGGACACGCAGGCCTCCAGCCCCGTGTCGGACCCCAGCGCCGGCGAAGAGGACGAGCAGGAGAAGCACAAGCAGGACGAGGAGGAGGACGACGACTACTTCCCCCCCACGCTGCCCAAGTCCCCGCCTCTTACGGAACCTGCGCGCCGCAAAAACGCTCCGCCCAGTGGCGGACGCCGCAGCTTGAACCACAACGTGGACGACAAGCTCACCACGGACCTCAAGCTGCGCAAGTGCAAGAGCATGCCCATGAACCAAGCCCCGGCCAACCCCACGGACGCTAACAAAGTGGTGAATCTCGGCGTGCCTCGCAACTCGCGCGGCAACTCGGAGATCGACCGCCTGTCCATTGAGAGGAAGGGATCCGACTCGCCGACGAAGGCGACCTCGCCTGCGGGCGCTGCTCGCTTGTCGTCTCAGTATAGCAATCGCAACACAACCCCGGCGGCTGCAGGTGGAAGCAACAACGCCTACCGTGACAGCATGATGCGCTACCGCCCCAGCGATCTCAAGCCGCAAGACCTTAACACGGCCATGATGGCGCGTGACAGCTTGGCGCCCGAGATGTTCGAGAGCGGCCGCAGCACTGACCTGTACGCTAGCAGTCGCAGCAGCACCATGGGCCTCGAGAGCGGCCGCAGCAACGACCAGTTCGGCAGCGCCCGAAGCAGCAACGTGTTTGACAGCAGCCGCAGCGTGGACCCGATGGCTAGCAGCCGCAGCACGGATCTTATGCGCGGCTCGGTCATGCATTTCGGTCCGCGCGTGACGGAAGAGGGTCTGTCGGACTATCTCCGCGCTGTAAAGTTGGGCAACCTCCAGCTGCTGCGCACCTGTCTGCAGGACAGGAACACGGACTTCACGGAGCGCGACCCGGTCCACGGCCAGTCGGCGATGCACATTGCTGTGCGCTTCGGCCAGCTGCACGCTGTCCAGTTGTTGTGCGGTAAAAAGACGCGTGGTCTGCTGATTGACGCCGTGGACAACCGTCAGAACACCCCACTGCACCTGGCGGCGGCCAAGTCGCGCCGTATCACCAAGTACTTGCTGGAGCACGGTGCCGATGCCTCGCGCGTGAACAACCGCAACCAGACGCCTTTGGCGGTGCACATTATCACGGCCAAGCAGGATGACCCGTTGATCACAGAGATGCTGCTGCAGCACAAGACGGACCCGAACGGTGCGCTGGGCAACAGCACGTTGCTGCACAAGGCGGTGGATCTCAAGTTCTACGAGATAGCGTTCCGTCTGGTGCGCCACGGCGCTCGCTTGAATGCGAAGGATGCTCAGGGCCGCATGATCTTCGACAAGGTCGGCCGCAAGGAGCTGCGCCAGCTGTGCGGCAAGATATCGTACCCGCCAGTGTGGGTCCCCAACACGGAGCGCAAGAACTGCATGGTGTGCTTGCGCAACTTCAGCCGTCTAGGTGTCGGCGTACGTCGTCACCACTGCCGTCACTGCGGCCGCCTCGTATGCGGTCGTTGTTCGCACGTGTCCGTCGAGAGCGAGGCGTTCCCGAGCACCTTCGCGGGCCACATCGACCGCAACGCGTCGGACGAGCGCTCGAACCTCAAGCGCGTGTGCAAGACGTGCAGCAGCGTGTTCGACGAGCGCGCCAAGCAGGCGAAGGAGAACTCGCCCGGCAGCAACCGCAAGTGGTCGGACGCCTTTATGGACCGAGTCGTGGGCTGCGCCTGGGACGAGATCGACCGCAAAGACAGCAGCAACAACCTCCTCGGGTCGTCGCGACGCGGGTCCCTCGCCGCGTAGCAGCAGCAATCAGGATCTGCTTGAAGTCGCATGGTGTGAGCTTTCTATCGCCGGCAGTGGAGAGATTCGACAAAGTGGACTTTTCAAGCAGAGAGAGGGATCCCATGCACGTGTGTAAAATGTATCAGTAAATCGTCATGTGCGTCTGGTTCAAAAGAACAACATTGTCCACCATGACTGTGTCTAAGTGTGTATATTTTGTACGGATCCGTTGGTGACTGTAGATAGTAGAACCTCTCATACGTACTTAATGAGATCATTCACGGTACTGCATCGGTGCCTGGCTGGCCATCATTACCAAAGCGGCAGAGTAATTGGAGCGCGTCCATCATGCGCTGTTGTCAGATGGTTATGGGCCCTGCGGGCACCGGCAAGGTGCGTCGATAGTCCGATATGCTTCTCCATGCTTGTGCGCTCCTGCAGCACAAATTTGAGCGGAATTTGACCCACGGGTGCCGGTTTAATTGGCCTCTTTTGATTGGTGTGAGCAGTCTACGTACTGCAACAACATGCACGAGTTCTGCGCTGCGTCTGGGCGCATGACGTACGTGGTGAACCTGGACCCGGCTGCGGACAACTTCGACTACCCCGTGGCGTTCGGTACGCGGCCTTTTCCAGTTAAATTGGAGCAGTAGAAGCGGAGTTAACGAGACCTCTGTGTCTTGGGCAGACATTCGCGATCTCATCAGCGTGGAGGACGTGATGGAGGAGCTGGGCTACGGACCCAACGGCGGCCTCATTTACTGCATGGAGTGAGTGGTTGCTACTGTATATTGGTGGAGATTGGACCGTGCTAACGGAGGACTCTCGCTTGGATTTTGGACAGATATCTGGTGCAGAACCTTGACTGGCTGCAGGACTTGCTAGGCGAGTACAGCGATGAAGACTACTTCATTTTCGACTGCCCAGGTTCGTTGAATGTGGTGGACCGGTGAATTGCTGGAGCTGGAGCTGATACCTTTTGCCGGTGCAGGCCAAATCGAGCTGTACTCGCACCTTCCTGTGATGAAGCAGCTGTGCGAGTCGCTGAAAGACTGGGGCTTCAACATTTGCTGCGTCTACTTGGTGAGCTCTTCGCTTGCACATATGCAATTGATTCCTGCGGCGTTTTCTAAATCTTGTTGCCTGCACAGATCGACTCTCTATTTATCGTTGACCCGACCAAGTTCATCTCCGGTGTGCTCTGCTCTCTGTCGGCAATGGTCCAGCTTGAACTGCCTCACATCAACGTGCTCACCAAGTGCGATCTCGTAGACGAGAAGGAGATGTCGAAGTACGTTCTACGAGCCTGCAGCTGGCCACAATGGATAGTCAAGCGCGGCTTTCAGATTCTGACGTTGCATCCTGTGCTTGTAGGTATTTAGACCCGTCTGAGGGATACCTTCTTGAGAACCTGTCGAACTCGACCGACCCCAAGTGGCGTCCGTTGAGCGCTGCTATCTGCAATGTGGTACGTGGGCAAGCGTGCGCTGTGCGCTGATGCATCTCCTAGGACAGGCGACTCAATCGTTTGCGTCCTTCTGTATGCTCAGATCAACGACTTCAGCATGGTGGCCTTTGTCCCAATGAACATCAACCGCGAGGAGAGTATCGAAACTGTTCTCATGCACGTGGACCATGCCATTAACTACGGCGAGGACTTGGAGCCTCAGGTACTGCCTTGCACTGAGAAACCCCAGTGTTTTCCTGAATTCTCAGTTTGTGTTTCGTATTGCCTTTTGCAGGAGCCAAAAAGCCAGGATGCTGACGAGTAGAAGGCATTTTTCGGACCTAAGGCTTTCAGTGCAATTCCGACTATATTTGCATTACTTGCTGTGGTTTCACTTGGCTGCCCCGTATCGCATGCTTGTCGTGCCTGCGCACATTAATCGCGCAGATCTTGTACGAGTTGACTTGCCAACAACTTTGTTGATCGCGGATCGATATCCCGGATACAAAACCAGCCACTTTCGGCTCCTTTGCTGTACTTTTCCAACAGTACCAGCAAAACTAGAGAGCATCTCAGCTCAGGTGTGCCAGGAGCTGAAGTTGTAGCGGTTTGTCGCCACCTCGTAGAGGCACAGGGCCCTTCAACTTCCGTTACCTGACAGTCCATTCCGACCTGACGTAGGCGACAGGCTGCAATGCCAGCAACCACCGGCAGCTATTCACCATGAACCCGTTTCACGTTAAACTTGTGGCGACAGCTCCATGGCAGGTTGCACCCGAGAGCGGATGCTAGTGCTCCTAGTGGTTGCAACCACCACTCGATGGGTTTCTTGTCCAAGGAATATCCCACCTCACTCCGCATTTTTGCCTGTTCAACACCGATCTCCTCGCTCCAAGTGCCTACAGCCAAGTGATGTCGTTTCTGCGAGTCATCTTTTTACTGGCGGCCATCGCCACGAGCCTGAGCGCATTGAGAGTGTCGGCCAACATCGATGCTGTTGCAGGCAACACAACCGTGAACAGTACTTCTCGTTATCTAGAAGAGGCCGGGGCCGACTACCATACAGCCCTGCTCGACGCCGTGAACAAGGAGCGCGTCGCCCGTGGTCTGCCAAAGCTCTGCAACAACAGGAAGCTGCAGTCGGCTGCTGAAATCCACTCGAGCGACATGGCCAAGCGGAATTTTTTAAGTCACAGCGGCTCCGATGGTTCTACCATTACAAGTCGAATCTGGGCCGCGGGGTTCCACTGGTCTGCCGCCGCGGAGAACGTTGCGGCCGGCCAGGCCACCGTGAATAGTGTGATGTCGTCCTGGATGAGATCCAGCGCTCATAGAGCGAACTTACTGAACAAACAGTACCAACACTTCGGATGCGGCTACGCGTACAGCTCGAGCAGCAAGTATAAGCACTACTGGACACAGGACTTCGCGTCTGGCTCGGGTGAGGTGTGCGCTTAACCCGACGAAGCTCGCAGCGTGTACAATTTGCGTTTGAAGAGAATGAACATACAAAATAAATTGCATTCTTTGCCACAGCACAGCTCGCTTGATCGACGCAAAAAAATTTCAGATCTCTCTAATCGACTAACAGCTTCAACTTCGGTATCACCAGACGTTCGCCAAAGGCTGTACGATTGATACATTCGTGACAGATTGTAGCTACAGACGATCACCAAACAACCTCATGCGGCATGAGTCATGCCTCTACAGATCTCATCTCTCTAGTTTGCTAAAGTCCCAGAACAACATCGGCTGGTCTCCTCTCTGGCGGTGGCCGTAACTTTTCGGCGCGCCAGTCGATAGCGCATTCACCGCGTGCCTGCACAAATGATGATTCGAACACTCGGATTCACGTACCTCGGGCGTCATTCCCGTTGCGCTCTCATCAAGATGCTCGAAGCACCGTGATGTCAAACGAGTGATACGTCAGGCAATGTCCGGCCAAGCTCTCTCGTCAAAATGAGCTGCGCCTCGATCCCTGGTCATTCCATTCTGCAATTGACTACGTCGTGGACAAGGACATTCCTACTCGCCAATGTCACCCGTTATCCACCGCTGGGCTGTTGTCGTGGTTGTGACGCTGCTCTGCTCGACATTGGTGGCTGCGCTTCCGAAGACAAGCATCGGTGCTGCTGTCACTGAAGAGGTCGCCACACCGACGTCAAAACCAATCATCGTAGTCGGTAGCAATGCCACCGCAACGCGAGAGCTGCAGACGTACTCATCAACGGGTTTCCAGACGCTCATGCTCAACGCCGTCAACAAGGAACGCACCGCCAACGGACTCGCCAAGCTCTGCACGAACAAGAAGCTGCAGACGGCAGCTCAAGGCCATTCGACCGAGATGGCGGCAAAGAACTACATGGCTCACACGTCCTATGACGGCACGACCATGTCCCAGCGGATCACGGCGGCGGGCTACAAGTGGAGTGCCTGCGCCGAGAACGTCGCCGGTGGCCAGACGACCGTCGGCCTGGTGATGGCGGCGTGGATGGCCTCCAGCGGACATCGAGCGAACCTACTGTCAACAAAATATACGCACTTTGGTTGCGGCTACGCGTACAGCTCGAGCTCGACTTACAAGCACTACTGGACGCAGGACTTTGGGTATGGCAGCACGGAGAGCTGCTCGTAAGCGTGAAGTTGAGTTGAAAGTTGACTATGACTCATAGACTATGAGTAAAATACCTGATCTGCTTTGATCATCGGTGATTCACATTGATACTTTCATGAAGGATGCTGGTTTTTCCTCGACAAACATGGCACCTCTAATTTTACAACTTCCCTCAGTGGAAAACCTGCTGGGAAGGGAATCATGCCAACGAGTACCAGCGGTGCCGCTGACACGAGCGTGGAAGAGCAAGTCCAACTACTTCGAGTGTTTCGGCTGCTGGCGTTCGAGACTCCTCTCCGGCGCTTGGAACAAAAACTCGAGGTGGGGGATCGGCACGGAATTCATAGAGACGTTGATACATGTATGATAGTGCGTGTGATTCATGCAGAAACTATCGGATAGAGTACACGATGTCAAGTCCCCGGAGGTACGAGACGGAACTGATGGTCTACTGTTGGCGGAACTAACTGCATAGTGCTGATAGCGGCAGGCTTCACGAAGGCGATACACGCTGTCGGAGCACGAATCGAAGCGTGATCGCTACATGAAGGAGAAGCTCAAGTACCTGGCCACGCTGCAGGATGAAGTGAATTTGGGTCGTGAACTTGTGAGCTCAAAGTACCAGATTGACACGAAAGCCCTGATGACCATCTACGAGCAGCTCGGCTACACCTTCGCCGCACAGGAAAAAAGCCGTCTGGAAGAGGTGATCTGGCAGGTGAACGATGATTTGGACGGCGCCATCGGCTTCGAGGAGTTCGTGAACAGCTACGTCAGGTCGCGCAACGATCGATCGGGACTCGAGCCGTCCGAGATCTTCTTTCTCACGTGTTTTCTCATGTTTGACAAGGAAGGCTGTGGCAGGGTAAGTTCACGCCTGCCCCCAGCATCAAAGCAGCACTGACCATGATCCTTCGTCTTTGTGCCTAGATTTCCTTGGACGACGCCATGAGCATCCTGTAAGCGACCGTGTCATCGTAGCACTAACTACCAGAGCAGAACTCTAACACCCTTAACTCACAGATACCTCAAGTGCGGCGAGGCCATGGAACGCGAGATGGAGATCCACTTCGGCAAGTTGCTGGACGAAGGCGCCCACTTCGTCACGTTCGTGGAGGTGCGTTCCTCTTCTTCCCTTCCCCATTCAAGCCCACTTACATCCTTTCTTCGACACGCAGTTCCACGAGGCCACCACCAAGCGTATGGGCGAGCTCATCGACCAGCAAGTCCCTTTCGCCAGGCAAAACAAGTTCTGCAAGAAGCTCTAGCATGCTAATAGTCCACTTCAACATACAGTACGATAGCAAAAATACTTCAGAAATGGTCATCGATGATAAACCATCAGTTCGGATGAGTGTATCATCGCACGGTCTCACGTTGCATGCTTGTCAATCCCATTCGAAGATCCCCCCACCACGCCAGCCTTGAAAATGGCAGCAGCGCGTTGGATGCTCGCAAGCCTTTACTTGGTTATCAATTTGCTCGCCAATGCTGTGGACCCTCGATTGTCGCCTCTGTCCCAGAACATCTTCGATGAATGGCGTGCAGGGTATCGCGTGAGGAATGTCGTGCGTGAACGGGAGCCGCTGGAAGATCAGATCGCACGTTATGTGCGAGAAGGAGCATTCCCCAAGGCAGGACGCTCGCTGCAGGAGAAAATCGACGAAGCCAACGAGTTTCTGGATCGAGAGTTTGCCGTTGAAGAGCAGCGAGGTGTCGGTGTGAGTGGCGCCATCGTGTACAAGGACAAGGTGCTGCTGAGCAAAGGGTACGGTCTCCGCAAGTCTGATGACCCGGACAGTAAAGTCACCAGCATGACGCTGTTCCAGATTGGGTCGGTGTCGAAGACCTTTATCAGCTTCGGGCTCGCTATCCTGGTGGAAGAGGGGAAGTTGGCTTGGGATGACCCAGTGAAGAAGCACTTTCCTGCGTTTCAGCTTTTCGACAAGTACGCGGAGCAATTCGTCACGCTTGGCGACTTGTGCGCGATGAACTCCGGGCTGAGCGACCTTCCTGATATCGGCCGCTTCTTCGGAGTTTACCAGACAGATGAAGCCCTGGTGGCTAGCTTGGCTTTCATTGAGCCGGCACACACGCTTCGTGGCGGACACGACTACGCGAACTCGAATTTTGCCATCCTTGGCCAGGTCATCAAGAGCGTCAGTGGACAGGCCTGGGATGTGTTCTTGAAGGAGCGCATTTGGGACCCACTGCGCATGACGCGCACATTCCCCTCCGCTTTTCATGCTCAGGGCGACAACGATACAAGCTACGGACACTTTGAGTGTGGTGGTGACCGCTTTGGACCTTACGATCTCGTTGACGCCCCAGAAGCTCAACTCGCCGGCCATGGTCAGGGCCACAAAATCGCGTCGGGGTCTACCCTGTCTAGCTCGGATGACTTGGCCACGCTGCTTCGTCTTATCCTGAACAAAGGAACGGTGGACGGCGTCACCATTTTGAAGGACCCAGCAACGGTAAGTAATATGATCACGGGTAAGTATGCCGTTAACAAAGAGTTCATGGACGAGTTTTTGATCGAGGGACACCAGTATGACCCTGATGGCAACACGCTCGCCTCGGGCTATGGATTTGACTATGTTGGCCACGGTCAGTGGGGTCACGCGTACGTTGATAAAAGCGGCGACACTGCGGTGCATGTAACGCGAACGGGCATTGCTCCTGATGCACAACTGGGTGTGATGTTTATGAGCAATACCCAGACACCAGAAGGACATTTATCGTATCCGCTTGATCACATTCGTTCGTACATCATGGGCGTGTTTCTTGACGTCCCGAAGGACATTTTGGACTTTTCGTATCGTGACTGGCGCGCGAATGACAAGTTGATACCGATCACGGAAGGCGTTCCTGCTTGTGGCCTGCGCTTTTGGAAGGACCCGCCCTACCGCTCTCTCAACTCCGTGGCGAGGTCGAAAATGCTGGGGAAGTACGTGGCTCAATCCTCCATAGGCTACTTTGGCTCGCTTGAAGTGCGTGAGGAAGGAGAGGATCTGGCCGTGGACTATGGTGTACTTTCAGCTCCGTTGAAGTACTACACGGACGAAGGGAACAAGCGCATTTTTGTGTGGGACTACAAGGCTAACCCCATGCTAGTCGAGGCGACGAAGCGAGATAGAAAGTTTGAGCTGGAAATTGGCGTCGTGTTCCGCCAAGAGTAGCTTACCAAATTCCATCGATACTAAGCTCAGGAAAAAAAGGGAATGGTGGGTAAGGCATTGATAATCTGCATGTTGGTTCTTATGATGCAGCGCTCTTGGATAATTTCTCAATCAGGAAGTCCAGCTTCTGTTCGAGCACGTCCAAACGAGCGGAGACTTGCTTCAGGTCTGTGTTACACGCAGCAGAGGTCTCGTGCTTGCTTTCTGCTGATGAATCTTGAGTGACTTCCGACAGAACTGTGCTTCGTTGACTGCAGGTTCCTTCGGCAAATACTGTCTGCTCCGAGATAGGGCAGCAGTCTCGGTTGAAGGGTTTGGTCGCAAGATGTTTGAGAGTGGCCTCACACTCTTTCATTGTGGCGTCGGGGAATAATGTGTGGAGAAGTCTCGCTGTGAGCTTCATATTCGGTGACCAGTCCAATGGCATGACGCCGAGTCGGTCTGTTAGTGCTTCTTGCAGCACGCGCGAGCGGATTCTTCCCCAAAACACGACGGAATACCGTCGATTTGGAGTACGACAGAGGAAAGTCGCCATCAAGTGGTGCATCGGTGCCAGCCAGAGTCGAACAACATGAGATAGCACGCGGCGGAACACCCAACACTTGCGCCCGTCCTTCTTGACTTTCTCTTCTTTATAGGCGTCAACTACGATGGCCAACACGATGTTCAGCAACACAAATGTCATCAAGGACATGTAGCTCCAATAGTAGGCGACGGAGTAGTTGAGTTTGTCGATGGTGCTGATTTCAAAGTTTGCGAAGAGCATATTGACGCAGGTCTTGGTGGATTTAAGCAATGACGAGAACTCCTCAACGCTGTTGCCGAACAACACGGTTCCCGTTGACGCAAACGCAATGAAAATCACAGCGAAAATCACCGTGAAGGTTTTGAAGGAGCGTACAGCACTTGCTATCGTTCGCGTGAGTATGCTCAGTCCAAAATGATCCCGGAAAGTATTCAGGACCCGCAAGCCCAGCACAAATACCGCCGCCGTAGCAAGAAGACGCAACAACACTGTCAAATCCGCGATGTGCTCAAACGAGTTGGTGACCGATAGCAACGTTTCCTTGACACCCGCCTCGCTTTGACGAACATCTCGTAAGACCGCAAGCTTGCGCCGAAAGGCAGAGTTGGTCATTGCCGAATGAGTGACGACTACAGTGATGTAGAACGCATACACGATCGGCCCCCTCAACGCGTCGATAGCGAACCAGCCATCCGGGAACGCCCAGAATTTAATTGCCATTGCCGCATGCCTCAAAAGTTCGTCTAGGTGTCGGCTTGAAGTTTCCTTGCTCATATTCTTGTACCGCATCGCTATTGAGAGCAGTGCCGACACCAACATCCAAGGGAAGAACCACAGAATCACCAAAACGTCAAGCGCAATTGTAGTTGCGCTCGGGAATTGATCTAGTAGAGTAGACGTTGTCGAGTAGCTCGGGTCGATGTACCCGCCAGGGTTAAACTCTAGCCGAACCTTCGTAACTGCGTATCCTGGTAGCTCACCATTGAGTGTGATGATCGTGATAAGCAACTCCTGTGTCGACAGGTTGAGCCAGTCTCCACTTGCTTTCTTCTTCGCGAGAATCGACCGAGCTCTAGTTGCGTTAGTATCGAAAGTTATAAGAAGCTCCTCCGTTGTCGTACTGCTTTCGTCGTAGCAACTCGGGTACAGCTTCACGAGGAAGTCGGGTGTATCACACGTTTCTGCTTCCATGCGGGTCACCTGAAAGCTCACAGCGCCTAGAACTTTGTTGAGCGAGCCAACACGACCCCAGTCGTCCTCTGGTAGAGTCTTGCCATTGTATTCTTCCGTGACGAAGACTTCCGGAACGAACGTGTCGTTGAGCCAGTCGAAAATGTCGGAGACGGTCTCGATGGCGGTGAACTTGACAGGGAGCTCGTTGGCGGTAGTAGAACGCCCCGATGCTTGAGACATCGCGTGGCTCTGGTAGAACATGTTGGTGGTCGGTATGTGTAGGAAAATTGCGGCGATGAAGATGCTGAAGGACATCATAGCGACGATAATGTCCTTCATATCTGCGGCGTGCTTCTCATCGTGCCAGAGCCTATCAAGCGCGGTCCGCACCGGAATCGCTTGGTTGGTGCATTCCTCATTGTTGTCCGCTTGATACTCTCCGTCGATCCGAGAGCTTGTATACGGGTCCGGTGATAGCATCAGGTGTATATCTGTTGCTAGCACCATGGCCACGGACAATTCGTTCTTGGAGAATGATAAGCGAGCAGCAGAATCTGCATTGAACTCTATGCCGCCAACCAAGTGGGCTACGTTGTAATGTCAAAATTTGGGTACGATACCAAGAATGAAAGTTGGTCAAGCCCACATGTGCCAAAACACCTGACAGTTCGTGTCCATCGAACGTACGGTAGCAGATGAATGCAGTGATCACCTTTGCATTCCACAATCAAAACAATCTGAGGTTCGCAAAGTCTACCATAATGCATGATTTTTCAAATAAAATTACGTAGGGTACAATGGGTTGTCGGGCTAATTCCTAGGCAAGCAAGGCGTCTGCAGCGGTGGTCATTCCGTCTATCGAAGTAACCGGAGCCACAGCGCCATGCTCAGCCCCTCCCTATCTAGAACCAACCACTTTATTGGCCGAGCGACAACTTCCTCCCCTCGTGTATCTTTGGCTCTGTCAAGACCTGTCCTACGTACTCGAGCCTGTTTGGTGTTGTCTGTATCGAGTCTCCAACACCTTCTGAGCGTCGCTTTATAGGTTGATCGTACCGGTGGAATTAGTCGGTACAACAACAACAAAATTCTCCTTTTTGTTTGCGGTGACCTGGGTCGGCAAACCCAAACGTTTCCAAATTTTGGCTTGATCAATTACTGATCAATCCGAGCTCGGAGCAGTGCGAGGACTATTTACATGCAGACAGCAGGCTTTCCTGGTGGATAGAGTCCCAGCTTCCTGAAAGTATCCTAGAGCTTCAACTCCGACGGTGCGAACGCTTCATCCAGTTTTTCTGTTCGTGGGAATAAGAAGAGCGGCGGTCGCCTATACAATGCTGTCTGACGGGCTCGGTAAAGTTAAGGCCACCATCATTTGGCGCCGTAGATTTTTTTTCGGTGGGCATTGCATCGTCGAGGCCATGCCGCGTGCCCCCATAGAACTACAGGCGCGATCGACGATAAAAGTATTCGGACATCCGTCATTCCCATGGACGTTCCCTATGGCGCTCACCAAGCTTTGCTGGGTGAACTTTATGGCTTTTTGCTGGTACATGTACCGGTACACTGAGTCTTGTATCGAGGTCAAATCAATGAGGACACTCAACCTGTCTCAATCCTCCCCGCCTCGAATGAGACCTCATGCCTGTCCATTCTTCATTTGACCGTCAACCCCCGAGACGACAGCTCTTTTGGTCGAAAGCTAGTCCACGACGTTATCACCGCCATGTCAAGCGTTGCGAACCTACTCGTCCTGGTTGTGGCTCTGCTCGGATTTTCGACTAGTACAGCAGTCGATGTCAACTTGACCGCGGCTGCTACAATCCCCACGCCGATCATCGGCGATGCCCTCTTCGAAGACATTACGACCCCAACTCCTATCATCGGCGACGCCATTTTCGAGGACCTGACCAACCCCAGCACCAGTCGATCCCTGCAGGCGGCATACCCGCCCAACGGCTTCCAGACCGAAATGCTCAACGCCGTCAACAAGGAACGCCGAGCCCGCGGAATCCGCGAGCTGTGCATGAACAAGAAGCTTGAAAACGCGGCCCAAGGTCACTCAAACGACATGGCGGCAAAGGACTACATGGCTCACACTTCTCCTGATGGGTCGACGATGTCCCAGCGCATTAAGGACGCAGGTTACGACCGAACTGCTAGCGGAGAGAACGTCGCGGCTGGCCACACGTCGGTCCAGCAAGTGATGGAGGCGTGGATGAACTCGAAGCACCACCGTGACAACATTCTGCGAGTCAAATTTGAGCACATCGGATTTGGATACGCGTACAGCGAGAGCTCCACGTACCAGCACTACTGGACGCAGAACTTTGGCGCTTCAAACACAGACACCTGTTCGTAAGCGAACATTTGAAGTGTAGAGTGAAAAAAAAAGCACGGGTAGGCAGGAGCAAATCTACTGCTGCCTTGGGAACGGAGCAGCAGTACGAACCCGTACAAATAACGATGAACGCGAAACCACGTACACAGAAGACTTTTAAATGAACCACTACGAGCTGCTTGATACAATCGGTACGAACACCCCGTTCCTTCAATATTTTGAGAAACTGCAATAGCTGCCACATAGTCGACAGATAATCTTCGCCCCGGAGGCTTTCGGAGCCCCGTCGTCGTCATGAGCCTCCGAGTCCAATAAATAAAAGGGAGACGTGCCACTCGACAAGTCGATTTCGGATGCGGAGGCACCACAACCCATGCACTTCCACACTTCCATAGCCGAAATGCACCGGAATGAGAGGAAGCACCTATCCAGAGCGTGACCCGATTCACATGCAGTCTCCAGTTCTCCAAAAGGAACAGTCTTCTCACAAATGAAGCACGTCTCGCGAGATGGTGGTACACGCGTCGTCGACACAACCGTACTCGTTTCAGTAGGCTGATCCTCTGTACACGGGCCGGTTTTCGATTTGACGTACACTATCCACGCAGCGACGTCTTCAGCCGAGTCCAACTGATCGTAAACATGCGTGACGAGCGCTTCGCTACGAGGTGTCAAATGGTCTTGAACACTGAGGAAATCAGCCATCACGAGCGCGCTTATTTTCTCCGATGAAGAGCTAGCAAGAAAGTCGCGAAGAGGCTTGTCGTCCTTCTTGGCTCTTGCCATCAATGCCGACAAACAACGCCCCGCCCAGTACACACCCAACGATCGCCGTATCTTCGCCAGCGCTGCGTTTTGAGCTGCTACTTGGTGATCCGCTGGTGTGATTGCACTGCGCACCAACAATGACGCCTGGAGATAAAGCGGAACAGGAGGTGTAGCCTCGTTTTCTGCGGATGCAACACTGGAAGCAGATTCATAGTAGCGCCTTTCGAGTTCTTCACAGAGATGCAGATACAGTGGCTGACGTGCGAGCACTTCTCTGCCGGTTGCGTCTCCGTTTGCACTTCTGATTTTGTTCAACAAGCTGGGAATCACCAAGTCCGTAGAGCCATTCAGCGACATGACCGCAGCATTGTCGTTATAGCAAAACCACACCACGTCCATGAAGCTGCTCACCGACTGACTTTCGTTCAAGATCCGGCATACAACTTCCACAAGCTGCTCGGGGTTTTTCACCCATGGTGTCGGAATATACTCAAGTGAGCTCGATACACGGCTGTAGGAGACGTCGGCCTGCGATTTGCGGTTGGGTCGGGAGGCTGGAGGGATGATAAACACGCATGCCAACTGTGCAGAACTTGGTGACATGGCTAGTCCGAATACCGGGTACTTACTGCCGCTGGATGCACTACTGGTAGCCGTGGACTCATCGTCAGATGGGGTAGGAGGCTTCGCATTGCTGGTGAATAGCTCTTTGCCTGTAGTCTTTTCCCACACTTTGATCGTGCCGTCTACCGCAGCCGAGAAGACCGTGTCACCGAAGAAGTTGGTATCGATCCCTGTCACATTACCATCGTGCGCTTTCCACTTGGCATTCGGCTGCGCTTGCTTCTTCTTCTTCATGTCCCACACCGAAATTGTCGATCCCGACGCGACAATCAAATCATTCGTGGGGCTATTCGAGTACGTCCAGCGATTTCCCATGCACAGGTCGAAAACCGGTTGAGAGTGTGGCGCCACAATAACGCGGTCCACTGCGAGTTCCTGCGGTGCATCGTCCAGCACTGTTGCCCTAACCGGGACAGTAGCGATCAGAACGTTGCCTTCAGACGTCCCCAGCGCCAACCCGAGGCTCTCGTGCGTCGCATGGGCTGACCCGTATCGATGCATCTGCTGCCACGTGCTCGTCGAGACCCAGCCGTACTTGTCGGTATCAACCCACGCAACCGGAGCAGTCGACAGAAAGCTTTGCTGCTGGTCCGGTGCGAACGTTGGATACGCGTAGGCCCAAATGGTGCTCACTTTGCGTCCAGACAGCGCAATGAGCGACGTGGTGCTCTGCTTATCCGCTGTCACCATGAACGGCGACCACGCCATTGTCAGCGTCGACATCATGGCGCATCGGTGGGTATACTCGGCCACGGAATTCATGGCGAGATGGCCCGCCGCCGGGTCGAGCTTCCTCTTCTTGTTCTTGCCTCCTTTGTCCCCTCGAGGAGCAGCCATGGCCACACTCGGTGGCGGCGTGTTGAACCGTGCGTCATGGGACGGTCCGAGCCGAAACTGCTTGGCCGCCAAGAAGTTAAAGAGGTTCTCGGAAAAGACCGCGACCTCTTTCCAGCTCATGTGGAAGCTCGGGGGCAGGTGCAGACTGAGTCTGGACGAGGCCGTCAGCGTCAGCAAGGCGCAGGAAGCGCTCGGCGCGGAGCCCCGCGGCCCCCACACGGCAGCGACGAA
>JAHWLE010000200.1:0-14306 GCA_024679135.1 Phytophthora foliorum
TGAGTACACCTGCGAGCCCAGACCAGAACCCTTGCAGTCTCCGTCGGCCTTTCCAGCCCATTTCAATCCAGCGCTAACAGAGCCATTCGCATCAACTGCAGGGTACGGGTGACATCCGTACGAAATGTGGAGCTGGGGCTTGAATTTGACGGCAGTCTTCTCGGAGTCGGTGGCTGGTTCTGGCTGAGCGAACGGCTGCACTTGATCGTGGTCGATCATTTCAGCGTCGGCGGTGGCAGCAGCGAGAGAGGCAATCGCCGCGAGGAGGAAAGCACGAAGGTTCATGGTCGCGTAGCAAGACGTCGACGATTCTGCTGCAGATGTGAGCGCTGTGCGGGTGGTTGCAAAGTGGTCCTTTCGAATTCAATGGTCAGACTCAACTTGCGAACGGTAAGCATCAGATCTGGCTCAAGCACTTGTTTGCGATGTGCACGAACAGAAAAGGTGTCGCCATGGAGAAATGCTGGGGTTCAGGATTTGCCTCTGAAACGGGTCAGTTTGCGCTACCGGTACCACTACATGTATTACGCGTATATTAGTATACTTCGACGCGAACTAATAACTGGGCAAACTGATTGCAAAGCATAATACCTACTGTAGCTGGTGTTTGTCAGAATAAACTATGGGTTCGGTTTGAAGCGCACAACAATACAAATCTGCAGAACGACATCATCCTTTAGAAATACATGTAGGCACTTGATACTATTCCCGACTGGGTGTTGCAATAGCCTTCCTATTGTACCCGTCCCGTACGATTCGTATATTGATCTATACATGTCCGGATAATTTGGCAATTGAGCGGTTTGTTATGCGCAACGTGTATGCACTCTATACGAGGGGATGCTACAGTCGGTTACAGCAGTCACTCTCTTTAGAAAATGAATAATCATGAGTCATGACTGGCATTGTGCCTTTCAAGTCTTTTGACGAGATCGGACTTGGAAAACTACATTTTTTCAGCGAAGGGCTAGATTTCAGACACCCTCGCAAATCTCTGCGAAACCCTGCGTGAATGTATTAATAGAGAGGTTTAGTTTTGTACATTACATCACGTTTTCCATTATCTCCAATTGGGTTCCCGATAATGATAATGTATGTGAATGTGAGACGTTTAGCAAACTTCCATTAAAACTTTGCATTAAGCCCAGCAACACGTTGAAGACTGGCCATCACTCTCGTTGAAGTGATTTTGTTTGAGAGGTAAAACTAGTTTGCAGCATGAATGCGGCTCATATAGTTGCACCGATGGAAGAAGATGAAGACCTCCATGCCCAGCTGATCCACGCCGAGATGGAGAAGGAGGTTGAGAAATAGACAATACCGGCGGTCACGTCCAACTTGCAGTCGACGCCAGAGGCAATCTGCTGGTATCGATTCCGCTTTGGGAGGCGATGCGGATGCCAAACCCCTCTGAATACGATAGGTTCAAGCGATCGTCATAACAAGGATATGTGTTCTGAGATCTACAATGCAAGGAATTTGTTTGCATTAAACGTGGCTGCTTATAATGGATTTCTTGCCTTGCATTACATCAATGACACTGTACGGTTGGGGGATTCGCTTATTTTGGGCATTTTATAATGAAAAGCGTGATGTAATGTACAAAACTAAACCTCTCTAATAGGGCCTGACCAACTGCGAAGAATCAAAAGCCAGAAAATGCAGCCAATCGTTTTTTCTTTTCTTTTCTTCTTCTTCACCAGACCTTCATGAAAGCGACCACATTTTTTTTTTCACACGAGCTCATCCTCATTTCACATTGCTTGGGAAATTTTGCAAGTTGCCCGGGAAATGGTGTACATGTATCTTGGTCTCACACTATGAGTCACAGAGCTGGTAAGCTACTATTTAGTATACAGTACACGTGTACCATGTAAGAGCCGGCTCTTGCTTCCGTGTGGACATGTGGTCGCATGCATCAAATCGATCTGTCAAAGTTTGCCTTCCTGGGAAGCAAATAGGCGACACCAACGTTACAACTGTAATAGTGTAGGTGCCCCCCCGTCATCACTCCACAACATTCTAACGTGAACGACGCGGTGACCTGCCCACGCTTCATGTCTGGTTCGCTTCTCACAATTACAAATCTCCCAAGCGTCTTGCGGAAGTAGTCACTCTAAACGAACGCGCATGATGGTTGAGTCCACGCCGTCGCACAATGTAAAGCGAGTCGGTCTCGATCAACTGTGGCCTTCACGTCGAAGATGGCCTCCTCGATGCTCGGCAGCGGCACACCGAAGGTGCCGCCACCTAGGTCGAAGATCAGCATATTGCGCCTCCGCTTCTTTTCCATGTCAGACATGGTTGTGGCGGCCGTCGGTACGTTGACGATACGCAGTATGTTAAGGCTGGGGATGGCACCGGTGTTCTTGGTAGCGAGTCGTTGAAGTGGACCGGCACTATGATGACGGCGTTCTTCATTTCCTTGCCAATGAAGGCCTCTGCCACCTCACGCATCTTAATCAGCACCATGAACGAGATCTCCTCGGTCTGGCACGTCTTAGTCTCCCACTTGCACTGCGCCGTGATCTGCGGCTTCCCGCCGGGGCCTGACACTTAAAAGTATCTGACCAACTGAATAACAACTCTACAGTGCAAATACATGACCGACAGGCCTAACGAGAATGATTTTCGGACACGTTGAAGTGGATATGGATGCATCTACACTGGACACTACATAGTCACGCTGCACCTAGCGCCAGCCAACTTGTCCAGTTGCGTGCGTGGAGTCTCACCGTGTCTTGCTCGCCGACAAGGTTAGCCATTGCTGCACGAATCAATCTCTCCACCCAGCCAAACTCTTTTAGTGGTCAGCAGTATCACCCTCGCCTTCGTTTCAGACGTCACTTTTAAAGTAGCTTGGAGTCGATCACACCTTGTCCTCGTGAACTACATTATGGAGGAACCGGTTACGCCCAAGTCCAATTACTCATGAGTGGACGACGATGAACCTCTGCCCCAATCGTTCGGGACTCCATTCGCTCAACGCGACCTACCGTCCAACTTGCCCATGCTGGACTCGTCACATTATGCTCTGGATCGGGACAGCACGAGCGTCGTGGATGATCGTGCTACAGCATTGAGTGACCTTGCGATTGGAACGAGAAGACGGCGGACTCCGTTCCCAGCACTACCTACTGCTTTCCAGCGAGCATTGAGATGGTGGATCGCACTGCGCTGGCGACTATCACGTAGCTTTTTCTCCGTTCCGCTGCCGCTGCTCACCGTTGAGTTCAACATCAAGCTTGGAGACCTTATTGTAATCATCCCCGTCGTCGGGTCACTGGTCACGGCTTCAGCATTCCAGGCGCAAGACCGCGATGTCAAAGGTTGTGGCTCCGCACCGCCAATCTCCATGATGCTCGTGTTTCTCTTCGCCATCCGGAATAATTCGGTGCTACTTGTGGCAACGGGGATTCCATTCGAGCGCGTGTTGTTTTACCACAAGTTATTTGCGTTCATCACCATCATATTGACAGCGCTATATGGCCTCGCGTACTTGCTGGATCGAGCAGACTCGGGACGTGACGTTCATCATGAGCAAATGGCTACGGGCATGACCGCGTTCATAGGAATGGTGGCCATGTACATCCTCTCGCTGAACTACATCCGCCGCAATTTTTTTGAGCTCTTCATCCGCCTCCATTGGGTCCTGCTTCTCGTCGTGGTCTTCTTTGCTGTGAAGCACGGAGCCTCACTCGTTCTGGTAGGATTAATCCCGTGGGTGATCGATATGCTCTTCCGAGTTGTCTATCATCCTTACGTCTACGCCAACGGATCCTTGTTCAAGAAGAAGAAGACCCAAAACGTCAGCACACTACACCAGAAACACAGTCGCGGAGTCATGTCTCGAGAACAACTCACGATAAGTGCAATGCCGGGTAATATCACTCGTATCAGCTTCCCACGCGTTCGCTACGATACTAGCGAGTCGTTTGAATATGAAGCAGGGCAGTACGCGTTCATGTGTATCCCAAGGCTATCGCTACTCCAGTGGCATCCATTCACGATTTCGTCAGCTCCACACGAAGCCATGGTCACGTTTCACATCAAGGCTCTCGGAGACTGGACCACAAAGCTGCATGAGTTGGCCAGCTCAATTGATCTGGAGATAGCACCTATCGATGTCCTGGTGGATGGCCCGTACGGTAGTGTAGCGCTCGACATCGACAGCGTCACTACTTACTCGCATTTTGTGTTGTTCTCGGGCGGAATTGGCGTCACACCCATGCGCTCTATCGCGAATTGGCTGCACTACGAGTGTCATTACCATAGCCGTGAAGGAGCACCAAAAGTTCGGTTCGTTTGGTCAGTGCGAAATCGAGAAATTGTCGAGTGTCCTCAATCCGGATGTGGACGAGGGAGACAATGGCCAAGAAATGGACGAGGTAGCTCCATACCTTCCTCAGATTCTTCTACATCCTAGGGCAACGAACAATCCCAGCAGAGACTTTTACAGCGATATCTACGTGACTCAAGGTCACCCAGATCTCGAAGCACGTGGCGATCACCGGTTCCGGACTTGCATGAGGTATGGCATTCGGCCAGATATCACTCAGATCTTGCGAGAAATGGGCCACGAAGCCCTGAAAACTCGGAAAAAGCGTGTTGCAGTACTTGTATGCGGCCCACCAGCTATGGTGAGAGATATCGTCAAGGCTGGCATGAAGTTGTCACGCGAAATGCCCGTCCACTTCGACGTGCACAGTGAGGAATTCCAGTTTTAGAGAGTAATCCACCCATGCCACCGTCTTAGCGGCGGGAACCCCTATGCCGGCATTCTCAATGACAGCCTCAATTCGTTTCAGAGACTTTGGCACCCCGGCGCGAGTGTCCGGTAACGCGCTCATTTTCCGTTGAAAGTCTGTGCCAAGCACAGTTTTGAGTCATACGCATGGGATTGTTCACTTCGTCCAACTATTTCGGAAGGCAAATTGCAGTGAGCCTGGAATGGATGTCGATAACGCGATGGGAGTTTTACTCTGTTCCTCTGTCTGGCCGACGTGTTCATTACTTTGCGATTTCGCCTCAAGACACCCAATCACTTTGTCGACTTCAACTCGCTAGTCGGTCCCGATGGCTGCAGTCGTCGCCGATTCGACGCCTTCGACTAACTACGTTACTCCTTTCCCAAACGATGATCGAGTCGTCGAAGTTAGCACGAATCTGGCCAGCAACCAGCATGCTCAAGCAGTATCAACGAAAGCGGGGAGTTCGCCTTTCGACTGCGTGAAACGTACATGGTTTGCATTTCGCTGGAAGCTCTCGATGTGTGTTTTTTCGCGCCCATTACCATTCTTGACTGCAACTTTCGATTTGAAGCTCGGTGACGTGTTGGTCACACTGCCGGTTGCTGCGGTGGTTCTCGCGATCAATGCGAATTTGTGTGCCAAGCAGGAAGTGAAAGAGTCAGGATCGCTGCCGATGATCGCGATGATCGTTGTCTTTGCACTCACTGTGCGAAACAATTCCATCTTGCTGACTCTGACAGGGCTGCCATTTGAGCGTGCTTTGATGTACCACAAATTCGCTGGCGTTGTTGCGATTCTTCTTGGTGGCTTGCACGGACTCGCGTACGTACTGGAAGATGAGGGTGTAGCAGTAGCCCGACGACGTCGCCGTCTTCGCGGTGGCGAGCCGATCTTGACGCAACAGTTGTCCGGTGCAATTCTCTTTTACCTCATGGTTGGCCTTTGGGTCTTTTCATGGCCTCCTATCCGCCGCAGGTTTTACGAGTTCTTCCTCCGAATGCACTGGCTGCTCTTCATTGGGATCGTTGCGTTCGCCATCGTTCACGGAGCTGGAGGTGTGGTCGTTGGGTTTATTCCGTGGGTCCTAGACCTCGTTTTTCGTCACGGCTACCTCGTTCAGAAGTACTTCCGAGGTGGCTTGTTCAACATTTTCCGTTGCAACAGAGCATCCAAAACTACCAAACCTGGAATCATCGCTCAACAGCAAGTTTCGCTTTGTCACTTGCCTGGAGACATCCTGCGGATCCAATTTCCTCGTGTCCGTTCTGACACTGGTGAGAGCTTCAAGTATGAGGCGGGTCAGTACGTCTTCCTCTGTATTCCGAAGCTCTCACTACTCGAGTGGCACCCGTTCACCATTTCATCGTCGCCTCACGAAGTTCTCGTGACGATGCACATCAAAGCACTCGGAGATTGGACGAGGAAGCTGTTGTCTGCTGTTCCTTTGTCAACTAACGGGTCCCACCAGACTATCCCTGCGTCATTCCCCATTTTGGTTGATGGTGCATATGGAAGCGTCTCCGTAGACATCGAAAGCCCTAATACATACACCCACGTCGCTCTTTTCAGTGGTGGAATCGGTATCACCCCCATGCAAGCAGTCGCAAACCAGCTTCACTTCGACTTCCACAGCCGCGGACGTTCTGCACTCAAGAAGGTTCACTTTGTCTGGGCTGTCCGTGAGCGTGCGATGGTGGAAGCCATGATGAATGCCGATTTCGTCGAGGACCGCAAACTTCTGCAGGGACACACACCGGTTTATCTACCAGACGATCTACTCGCCGCTGGACCGAATGGTGGAAGTACGTCGCCCAACGATGTCTTCAAAACCGAGTTCTTCCTCACACGAGGACACCCTGACCCAGAGAACCCTGTCGATCGCCGTCTCCAGCACTGCATGCGCTACACTCGTCCAGATATAGTAGGCATATTGAAGACAATGGGGCAAGACGCACAGAAGCACGGCAAAAAGCGTGTCGCTGTTCTTGTGTGCGGACCTTCGGCACTTGTACGGGACGTGATCACCACAGCTCTGAAGCTTGAGCGGACTTCCAAGGTCAAGTACGATGTCCACACCGAGTGTTTTGACTTTTGAGGTGGTGAACAGATATGCCAACATGATGCTGCGTTACGCTTCAAAAGCTTAACCCATTATTCCCCGAAGGGCGTCCTATAGGTACTTAGCCTACAGAGTCCGAAAGGGCTAATGCCTGAGCCGGCTATCACCATGCAACCCTCCCCACCTCCAGATAGGAACACTTGACACTAGAAAACTTCTCTGCTACGTCTTGTATGGTGCTTAGTCTCGTCATGCGGGTCGCGTGATGTGACATCCGTTGAGCAGCTCTCGAGTTGACGCAGCATTATCCGCAAGCCTTACGTCCGCGCTGGGAGGTCCGCCAGAATGACATTTTTGGGAATGTGGCAGGTAGCTCCTCAACAGCGAACAACGGGCTGTCGGAACTCCTTCGGCGACGCAATCTTGTTCCTCCTCATCCTCGCCTCCGCGGAAGACGGCGCTTTCGCTTGCGCGACCGAAGCTTGGAGACTGGACGAGTGCGCTTGACGGGGCGAAATGAAAAGTGAGAACTTACTCGAGCATCGAAACCTCGGGTGCACCCAATGAGTCGTTGGATGCACCGTTGGCAACGATACCTTCAAGTTGGGTCGTGCAGGGTTCAATAGCCAACTTTCAAAAGCTTAATTCCGAAGTTCGCTGTGTACGCCAAACTGCGCCTTCATTCTCTGGATTTTAGATCCAGAGTCTTGAGGGGATACCATTTTGCCCAAAATAACCTTTTCTTTTGATACAGGTACGTAACCTAAAATAAACTTGGATATTGCGTGCCTTTGGAAAACCTGTGACCAACATAATACCTGTTATATTACATGTAAAACAATCCAGAGTTCTCGTTATGGTCATATTCACCGTGAGATATAATTGTATCATATATGTAATACATACTAACATATACAACATACAAAATTGAGGATAATCGTGTTTTAATAATAGATATCCTAATGATACTTAGTACTTAGAAGTAAAACCAAGTGAATGTTGACTGTAGCGACTAGGGAAGATATCAAAACCCAATAACCCAGAAATGTTGCACGAAGGTAGTGGGTCAAACGAAGATAGTATCCTCGACTCGGAGTCGTGGGTAGTGGGTGAAACGAAGATAGTATTCTCGTGGGTTATACGCCAGGGAACTTTACCACCATGAGGCAAGAAGCTGCCAGGCAGAAATCATCCTTCGACAAACGAGGCAGCTCACTGTTGGTAAGCCTTACAGTGTAAGGCCGCAACAAAAGACGCTTTGCGGCTATACAGTGGAGCATGGAACACTAACGCAACTTACTGATATGGTCCTTCCTCTCTCGCTCACTGTCGTTGGGGTCCGTCGGCAGTCGACGAGAGGATGCTTCAGCATTATTACAAAGCATCAAGCGGCAGGACTTAATTTGGACTATTCGATAACAAAAATCCAGAGCTTCCCTGTGTAAAACACGACACTCGTCGCAATAACTAACGTAGCGCATCATTGTGATCGGACCACACACCAGAACGGCAATGCGTTCTCTGCCGTCTACCTTTGCCTGATCTCCAACTGCAGGTGACCTGCCCGATGTGAAATGCCCGATGTGAACTGCCCGAGGCGAACAGCCCGTGGCGACATCACAGTTTCAAGTGATAAACCCTGGCATCTTCTGGTGGTAAGATTGCCGAGGAGGCATAGATTCTCTGTTTGAGTTCCGAGATGATGATGATGACATATCGGTACTCTTTTTTGAGGAAAGCTCCGATGCCAAAACGTTTTCCTGGAGGATTAAGGTTATGTGGGTGAGAGAAAGAATTACAGATGTCCCCGGCAAATTTGCACCTGCAATTAGCTATATACCTCGCACAGATTGTATAAATGTGCATGAGATTTGAAGTGCATTTGCATCTATATGACACCTGTGTGAATCTTGCAACTCACAGTCCATATTGATCCCACCTTTGCAGATTTCCCGGAGATATCTGTAAATGCTAGCTTGGTTCGAGTTCGCGGTGTCATGGTTTATCTTGCGAGTACCGATTGGCGCGAAGTTGAAGTGCGAAGATTGCCATCGAAATTTCGCCCGCTTTGACGGTGTCGCGAGCCTCCTCCTGCGTGGGGTCGGGTACTCTGCGGCTGTGTGCAATACTTGAGTATACCTTGTGTAGGCGAATTAGGAAAGCGTAGTTGTAGTTGTATCCGATCAAATAATGACTTGAAAACTTCTCTGTTGTTGTTGTTGTTAGGCAAGGGGAAATTCACGACTGACTAGGAAACACGGATCGGCAGCGAGCCGACCTCACTCTTGCGTATAGTAGAAATCTGGTTCTGAGGGAACGTTCGGGAAGCGAGCTCCTCACCTTGAGGACGACGCCTGGCCTCCAAGAACGCAGTGTTAGCACGATTCTTGACTATGACCCCCGTCCTTGGAACTCCCTCGCGGTGCCACTCTCCAGCGCGAGGAACGACCCAGTAACGTATATAGTCATCATTTCAGGCGGCAGCAGTGTCTTAGACGAGGGACTCCAAGTGGGTCATGATCGGCGGATTCGCCGGCTCACAAAACCTAGGATTTAGGACGTGACCGCCTGGCTGACCTGTGAAATACCCGGTAGCGAGACATTCTACTCGACGTGAAGCGCGCCGTCCTCGGCGTGCATCCGGAAGCTGGGCGAGTTGTTGCCGGAGAGCATCAAAACGTTGTACAGCGGCACGTAGCTCAGCCGATAGGGCGACTGCCGATTTCGTTTCTTGGGCAGGAACGACACCAGCTTGATGAGAGACCTCCGCTCCTTGGAATCATACAGTGTCTCCGCATCCTTTAGCCGTTCGAGACTAGCGCTTTCTGAGCGTTCGCGTTCCACCGCACCAAGGTGAACGTTCTCGAGAACCTTCTGAATCATAGCTGTAGGAGCAGCCCGTTCGTACAATAACCGCGCTCACTTCCGGCACCATGGTCCACCTTAATTTTCAGAAGCTTATATTTCGATTAGGACTATAAGATTTCAGATGACTTCAGATGCATCTCCGATGCACGGATGGTTACCTCGTCGACGCGGACATTTTCACGGTAGTTGCACTCGTCTCCAGCGTTCCATTTGCGACCAGCAACCGCAGAAAAGCAAATACCCGTGTGGCGGTAGCAGTTCTGGATGGACTTTTTGGCGGCGCATGAAGCCCGTCATCCATCCGTCAGAGAACGATAGGTCCCACGCGTCGCAGATCTCGCCTTGCAGCTCGCGAGCTTTCATCTGAATCCAAGCGCGCGATTGACAGACATTCTTCTGCTCTTGCTCATACACCCACTTCCACAGCTTCTTCTCCGGCCGCAAGGAGACCACCTTGAGCGGCTTGCGGCGTTTGTCATCCTCGTATGCCTCGGTCGAGAAGAGAGCAGCCTTGTGCAGGATTCGCAGATGCTTGTCCGGCGAGGAAGGGAGAAGGCCGCCTTTGCCCACGCTGCTAGCTGCTCGCGAGACATGCCGGGACACTCGGTGGACTTGGCAACGATTCTTCGCTTCTGTTCGATGGTCATCCAGTGCCCCATTCTGTGCGTGGGATGTCTGCGTTTGAAGATGTAGGGGCTCTGCCCAATTTCCCGTCTTCTGGCTTGAATTTCACTTTTACCTCTTCTAGACGATAAATTCAAAGTCAGCAGTTTTGCAAGGCTACGTGAAGGGGGTGGTGCCGGAAGTAAGCGCGGTTATTGTACTTGCGTCGACGTTATTGAGTCTACACATGTGCGTCAGGAACCCGGCCAGAACGATAAGGAGGCTCCAACTCGACCCGTTCGCAATCCATTCCAATTAATAGTTAGCGGCGTTCAGAGTCATCATTGTGACGAACACACCGAGCGATCCCAACAGCACGAACTCCAGCCTATCATAGGCAGCCATGGGTAAGTGAAGTGCTAGCAAAAACAGTAGCAACACAACCCAGCACACGGTACGCAAAGCTGCGGACACGCGGGATCCAGTATCCACAATCGCTTCACGAACGGCACACGCGTACTTGAGCACGGAATGCCCCGCACGCAGTAACAACTCGGACAAGTACTCGTAGAAGGTAGCGTAGCAGACCACCCACTAACACAGACACATGCGTCCAAAACGCCCGAAACGCTCCTCTTGTTCCTTGAGCACAGCCACCGGGACGGCGAACAGGGCACCCCACAAGGCGAACGCGTACGCAGGTCCACGGAGGCGCACAATCTCCTCGTCACACAGCACCTCTTGGTATTGGGAGATGAAAGTGACTCACATGCTTCCGTGCATGCTCACCACACGCCGAATCTCGCCAATTAGCGTCCAGCCAACGTTCCTGAGTGGAGTCGTAGCGACCCACACCGCGATACAGCATGCATTGACTACTGCGTACTCCGGCAGGCGTTCAGCGCGAGTACGGCCCAGTCGCTCGAGGCGATCATGGTCAACAGCGTCGTCCGGTAGGGAGGCTGCAAATTCTCGACTGTCAAGGCTCGCCAGACCACTCTGGCTCCTTGGGCGAACACCACCACCGCGTTCCGAGGCAACCTGAACACTTCGACGCCGTCTCTTAACCGTCGCAGAGCCACATCCATCAAACCGAAAGGCAGCCATCGAATTTGGCGACGGCGCGTTTGATGGTCAACACCTTCCATTGCACTCGGCGCATTCAGCACGCTAGTCACCTGTCTCTCGCAATGGTACCCCTTTCCCAATCGAGGGCCATACATAATCCCAATGTAATCGAACGGCAATTTTCGGACATACTCAAGGCAAGTCAAACCTGCACCATCGTTAAGATGCACTTGAGTTGGGGTCACTCCCTGTCAACGGTCCGCCCCAGCGAAGTTTCACTTCAGTCGCCAATTCACCTCCAACCACGCAAGCGCCACGACCCCCCCGACCGATCAGGACGACTTCGCCGAGGTCGTCGCGGCACTCATCGCCAAGGAGCGTCTGCAGTGGGCGAACGCATCGTGAACGTCAAGTTCTGGGGCAAGTTCCGCCAAATCCTCGCGACCAACCAGCAAACCAGCGGGCTAGAGATTCTTGATGACATCGCAGAGGCCCTCATTGAAGACAAGAAGACCGCCGCAGAAGCACTGAGCGGCCCCATTTTGATCCTACCACCAGTGGCGCTTCAAAGCGACGGCGCCCAACCAGCAGACCATCCCCGATTTCCCAGCACACTCCCGAAATAAGGTGAGCAGAAACCCAGCAGCACCGAGCGCCCCAAAAGAAGCAGAAGAGAGCGTCACTCACCTCCACAGAAGATTCACCAAAGCTGTCCGCCACGAAGGCCTCCCTCATCCCCTACGAATTGACTCCGAGGCCACCACCAGGTTTGAAACAAGACCTTGAAAGATTGTTCCAAGACGCGCAAAAGCAAGGCGTTCATTTCCAGATACCTTACCCGTGAGAAGGTCAAAAGGTTTGGTACGACCCGGTATCGTACCCTCACGTTCATTTGGCTCACTGGCGTTTCTGGATGTCGAACCGCCCTGTGTTCCTGGAGTGCGCTCTTCACGTGCCTTTGGTATCCACGCAAGCTCAAGCGCAGCGCCGCAAGCGCGAAATGGCGGCCGTCGGCGCCCGCCTTGAAATTTTCAGCTTGTGCATCGATACTTTCGGCTATTATAACTTCCTGCAGCGTATCGAGACGGGTTGTCCACCTTGTTTGATGTGATGGGGTAGTGGCCTTGGTAATAGCGGAGCTGACGCCAAGACGTTCCCAGGAACACCAATCAAGGATCTGAGCGAATTGAGCCGCAAAATTAAGTCGGCTTATTGAGACAAACTGAAGAACGCGTTCATGCCGTTCCACCTAGACGATGAAGGTTATCCCGACGTCACGTCCATCTTGGTGCACACCAGAGCGCTGGATCTGATGACGCCGGAGGCAGGGAGACGTTTAAGCCTTCAGGCACCGGCGCGCGTCGGATTGGACAGAACCTCAGACCGCAATCCGCAAAAGCATTGGGTCAGCGCCACCTGCAAAGGCGTCTGAGTCTCTTTGACCAAGAACGAATGCATCCAGAACGTTCAAGCCGACATCCGAGATGCACTACGTACAACGTTCCCACCGTTCCACCTTATGATCCTCAGGAAGCCAAGACCGAGGGATATTCCCCATTCAAGCACGTTCACCGCTCTGCCACCCACTGGTGAAGACGAAGAAGACAGCTCCGATGAGGAAGAAGATGAAGATGAGGTAAAGCCAGCAGCCGTCCAAGACGAAGAAGACGAAGAAGTCTCGGCCACCAACGAGTTCCGAAGCCGAACGCCCCCCCCCTCCAGACGATCCGTATCCCTTTTTTCAATATTGACGCGAATCCCTCCCGCGTTATCAAATCAAACGATATGTAGTCATACAAAATCAAACACCCCAAAACTTGAAGTGTTTTGGCTGTCGATGACACCTCGACAGCGTTCCCGTTTGCAGCCGTAGGGCTAGAAAAGAAGTTCGTCCTCGTCGACGGCAGCGTTGGCCTCAGCCAGTCGCGAGCTGCGTTGGAGTTCCGGCCAGCCGTTCTCCTCCCTTTTGCTCCTTCTCGTAGGCTCGAATTTGTGTGTCATAAATGGGGAGGAGAGACGTAGTGGAACGCCAACAGGTCTCATACGAAGCCGTGAGGACGAGGTACTGCTCTTAGTGACCCTTCAAGCGTTTTACTAAGATTTCCGCAATAGGGTTCGAAACTCCTGAGAAAGCGACCTCTTCAGCACCAATAGTTAAACGTTCAACGAAGCTCTTCGACGGGAGATCATCTAGAGAGAAACAAATTACATTACACTTTAGAATTCCAACAATGTGCGGAGCTACCTAATGTTCGCTAACAGTAGAGATCCTATAGTAAAATACAGGATCCGGGTATGGCGATGAACCACCGTCCATAGAATCAATCTTCGGACTTGAGGCGGCTTGTACCAGATGAGCGAAGCGGGGGGACGCGTCCATACAAAATCCAAGTATAGTGGGAGATCGTCTAGAGAGAGAGGGCCCGCATCATCAGCATCCCGTCGACTCTCGACCCCGGACGGCACCGCCGTCGGGAATGGTCGACTCCAGCGTCCTCGGAACTTCTTCAGACAATTCACATTTACGGTCACCACGCGATCGGGATGGCTTGGAATGGCTATCTTGTAGGCTTTCTCTCCAATGCGTCTCAGAACTCGATACGGCCCGTGCCACGAAAAGGCAAGCTTTGGGTCTTCTTTTCGCCGCGGCGTGCTCAGACGTATTGGTAGACCCAGACAGCGTCACCTTCTTCAAATTTCGCGTCACTTGATTTTCCAGGCATCGCTCGTGGCTGTCTTGAGCTTGTAGAAGCTGCCTTTCGACCATCCGGCGGGGATCACGCATTGACAGGAACTGCTTCACTGAGCGAGCGTTCGAGCACTCCGTGCCTCGAGATCACCTCATCCACCATAACGTTCACGAACGTAACAGTATCCAGAGCAGCAGCCGCGAACGCCTCCACGCATCGCGTGAAATAATCAGCAAATACCAGGATGTGCTTATTCCCACGGGGGGG
>JAHWLE010000200.1:14316-32117 GCA_024679135.1 Phytophthora foliorum
GGGGGGGGGTCACGAGAGCGCATTGGCGTCGACGACCAGTAGAGAGAACGGTCCGGATAATTCCTGCACTGGCATGCGCTGCATTAGCCAGTTCTTCCAGGGTCGATGATCCTTGCCCTTCGGAAGAAGATTATCTGTGCTAAAACGATCCTAAAATTCCTAAAGTGTCCTAAAATATACCGATGTTACTTTCGGTACTGTCACTATATTACACAGTAATGTCTTAGGACAGCGTAGGACAGTTAGGACAGTGCAGCATACACTGTAGAACCTTACTAAACAACTGCATGCCCATGTCAACAAGAGTTTGATTCTGCTGTTACAAAAGTAATACACACCTACTGAAACCCAGTGGATTCCTCATGGACTTCAACTTCCACAGCTCTAGCGTGGGTAGGAGGGTTCTGGCGCCCGTGCTTGATGTCATCCAGCAGCGCCACGTACGAGGCAGCTTCAGTCTTCGCTGCTTCGATGAAAGCCAGCAAACCAGGGTGCGGCGCACCAATGCGCGCAGCGAAGTCTCGGTTGTACTTCTCGAGCGGATAGTTAGTCAGTTTTACCATGCTCACATTGTTGTGCCGCATCTGGTTCACGTTCCAGAGTGACATGTCGTAGCGCTTCGCCCACGTACGGACGAAGTACTTCCAGATGGTGTTCCACTTCGTCTTCGCGCCGCTCTCGTCGATGATGCTGCGTACGTAGCGCAATCCCTACAAATAAAATAAAATAGTAATATCAAGTAGCAGTAATATATGCTAGTACTCCCATCCATAATAGTAACCTTGCGTAGTAATAGTACTGAAAAATAGTATGACTTACCTTGTCAAGCACTTCATCAACAGGGATAATAGTGAGAACGTCCAGCTTTCCCGGCTTCATGGCATACGAAATCTGCTCTCGCGAGATTCCCAAGTCCAACATTTTGCGGCGCAGCGCCTGCTTCCAATGGAAGAGGCAGCCCACAATGTTTGCGCGCGGGAACTGATCGATCACTGCGTTGATCAGGGCAAGTTCGAAGTCGCAGGTGACATCTCGAGGCTCCAGATGGCGGTTCGAGGCGATGATCAGCTGCTCCAGAACCCGCCAGTGTGTGTTTCTTGGCGTCAACAAGCACGTAGTACAGCGGTAGGTAGACATCGACACTGGGGTCGTAAACCATAGCGATAAGGCACTGCGAGAACCCTTTTGGGACGACGGAGAACGTCCCGTCGATGAACAGAGTCAATTGGGGGTACCGTAGGATGCGCACTAAGTCTGGATGCCCAAACCCGAGCATACGATGGATTCCATTGGCGGAGGGGATCATTATGCTGAACTTCAAGAACGGATGCGGGTTCGAATCACTCACGCAGAGCACGGGAGCGCTTTCAATCGTCCGAAACACGTCGCCTCCCGTTGCACCTTGACGAACGATCTTGATGATCATGACGCCTCGGGTGCTCAAAATGCCGTTCAGGGTGGCAGATGGGTGTTTTAGTCGAAATTCATTGTAGACTTGATGCCAGAGAACGGCGGGTGGGACCGCTAGCTCCTTCACAGCGCGCTCTTGCAACAGCAGCGACATGTCATGGCGCACGTCGGCGACGTCCACCATGACCTCTTGTTCGCACGAATGCCTGTTCTTCTCTTCAACGACCACGCCCTTCTTGACCAAGAGGCGTTTCGTGCAGCCAGCGCGGAACTTGGTGCAGCTGTAGTAAGACGTGCCAGTCTTAGTGACTGTGCGCTTCTTGCAGAACTTTTAGTTCTGTGCTTCATGGGTAAAGTTCAGAAATGACAGTGTACAGTACGCTTTGGTTGGCGGCATGGTTGGTTGTCGTGGTCACCTCACAAACCTTAGGTGGCGAGGTTTTAGGACATGTCCTAAAACCTGCCGACAAACCGGTTTCCTTCATTTGGACAGTATTAGGGCAGTCATAAATGACGCCCTTTATGTAATGGGCCCCTCCCATTTACATATGTAGGTAGATCTATAAAGTAGGCACAAAGGCACGCGGCTAGCGCGTGCCTCGCTGTCATTACGTGATTGGTTGAAAGTGGGGAGCCAGAACCATTTCATCCAAACAGTTGTTGACCTGCATTTGAGTGGTTCACACGAGGCCAGGGGCAGCCGCCCTGGTCCAATAATAAAACAGAGTTGATTTTACCCTAGACTAAATACTTGGTCTCAGTATCGCTGAGACACTGGACGCTTCCTCACCGCTACGTGTAAGCTAGTGACGGGCAAACATCTGGCCCGTTACACTTTAGGACAGCTTTAGAACAAAGTGTGTAATCTATTCCGTCAGGTTGACTCAAAGTCGAAGGCGTTGGCGCAGAGAGCATATCGTTAAGTGTGATAATTCCAACTCGAAAGCGTTCTTACTAGTGGGGATCGAACTGTCCGCAACACAATCCAACGGGAGAAGACTCGGTGAACGGTAGTGACTGCTCATTGGCTTAACCGAGCGAGTGTCCTACGCTGGTGAAGCGTACGAACAAGAACTGGAAGAGGAACGGCCCTGACGACCGACGGGAGAGCGTTCTTCAACGCGTGTGAAGATCTATCGAGGCCTAGATGAGCTCGCCTACGTATGGTGAAGGAAGAGATGAAGAGGCTGAATTTGGAAACGCCTTCAGTGATCCAGTCGCGAGTAAAGTGATGAGGGGTAGCGCCGCTACCCAGATGACAAGTGGAGCCCCGACGACCGTCGGCGGACAGCGTGCCCCTGGCACACCTCAACAGAACTCAACTCTACCTGATCTGAGTACGACGGCAGATCTAAACGCGGTGCGGAGTGTGCTACGGAGGGCCGCAGCCAGTACGAATCGGTCTACTCGAATGGCTCAAAGTGCACATACTACTCCTGGGCTGGCGAATTGGCCGATGCCAAGCTCGGGTACGGTCGGAACATCGGGGGTCAGAACGGGGATGGCTTCGAATGCTCCTCCCGCCTCGACTACGCTGCCCGCTTATGACGATTGGCGAAGCCCCCGGAACGCCGGTGCAGGGTTATGCTAGCCCTTACATTCAACCGTTCATGATGAGCTTTGGACCTACTCCTAGACCGGTGTGGAATCCGCAACCTGCAAGATGGAAACAGGCTGCTGGTGTCGCTGCAGGAGGAGCAACGGCCGCCAATGCCGCGGTCTGGCTGGACCGTTCGCTCCGCAGCCGACGAGCGAGCAATTAGCTTTGGGTGGTTACGGCAAGCCCGCCGGTAACACCCCTGCGACTTGGATCGGAGGTATGCTGTCCCACATCAAGAACGCTGTGAAGATGATTCAACCCTTCTACTCTGAGGGGGCTTCCGTCGAGAAGGCAAGGACACGGAGGGACTGCACTAATCCTTGCGACTGAGTGCGTTACGAGAGTGCTTGAAGGGTAAGACTGCTGAGGACTGGTGGGTGTACTCGCAGCTCGACGATTTTGAGACTCTTCGTACGCGGTTCCACAATAATTCATCTGCCAGACGCCTCGGCAGATGATAGAACGCTTGAAGTCGACCAAGTGTTTCCGTGGAATGTCCGTGAAAGTTTAGGCCGACCTGGTTTCAAGCTTGTGCGTCGCCGCTCAGTGCGTCGATCCTCACATGCGCTACCAGTATTTCCTGAGAAACCGCGAATAGAAAGCAACGTTGAACACAACAATGGTCAACAGCATTCCACAGGCCGTGCGGTGTTGCTATACAAGAATAGGCATCTGCCCGTGGAGCTCGATGAGGATTTTTCCGAGAAGGGAGAGAGCAAGTCATCTGAATGGGGGCCTTAGTCCCGCAGATGATGGAACTCATTAAGCAGACGCAAGACCTACCGTTGCAGCACCGACAACAAGTCCAACCTCCTCTTCCGGTGCAGCCTCCTGCGTACGTTGCTGCGGCGTACAACGTGCCTCTCTCCCGCGAACGCCTATTCGCCTCAGACGAGTACGGTGTACTCAACGCCTCCGAGCTAGGCGTACCAGCCCCTCAAGGAACCGAGAACGCTATCTCCGGCGTGGATCAAACTCGATGAATCCGACAAGGGCCCAACATGTTCACTCAAGACGGTATTATGGTGTGTGGGTTCTGTAATACGCTTGGATGTTGTCGTCTCACTTGCAGAAGAGCGTTGGCTACTTGCCTTACTGTAAGGTGAAAGGTCATTTCGGCGTAGAATGCCGTGCACCGAGACCACCGTACTCTAATCGGACCAGTCGGAATCTACAACCCGTTCGGAGAGCCTGCTTCCTATGCAAAAGCACGGATCACCTGGTCGCTAACTGCACGTTCCACAAGATGATACCGCGCGGAACGCCGGGGCAATCGCAAGAACAAGCCCCTACCCAGCAATGATGGGGGCAGGAGGGAGGGGAAGGAGGTGTCGCTCCTTCCTCTTGCCAACAAAGCGACACGAGGCGGAGTGCTAGAGGGTCTGTAGCGAATTCTTTTGGCAGATCTTTGGTGGCCCCGGTGAACGCTGGAGAGGAACGCTTGGTTCCGGGTGAATCGACTGTGAATACTATGAGCTTGATTGACGAATTGAATACGTCTACTCCTTGTGGAATGCTGGAGCTCGAAGAGAGAGCCGTGTCTGCAAGTGCTACGAAAAGGGAGCTCGGAGACGTGTGTGTATGGTGAAGGGGGTTCCGAACTCTTGAATGAAGAAGGTGCTGTACGTAATGGTGCTACCACGACCTCGGATAGTGTAAACTATAGAGAAACAGAGTTTAGTGAAAAGAACTCTGCTGTTTGCGGGGGAATGAACGCTGTGCGCGTGCTCAAGCTCGAATGCTAGCGACTGTGAGAAGGAAAACCGAGTTGCTGGGAGCAATTCCGGAGAAGCTGCCCGACGCGGCGAAGTGGGTCACGAACGCGAACGCCTGGGACTGATGCGTTCACTGAACAAGACAAGAGTGTACTGGGAACGCTAGGAGAATACATTGAAGTAGCCAGCACGGCTCCGGTCTCGGTGACTACCCTGAGCGAGTCCGTGCCTGCGTCGAAGACTGTAGCGATTCCTCAGGGTGAGACTCATGGCCACCGTGCGGAACGGGAAGCAGAGCACGACGCGGAGTTCCCCCTCGCCAGGCTTTTCACGCCCGAGGAACTGGATGCGCTCGAGAAGGGAGTGCCCTCGACTGTACACGAAGAAAAAGAAGAATATGAGAAGGAGCTTGAGGAACGACTATTTCCGCTGGACGAAGTGGAACTCAAGCTATGAATGAAGGAAAACGCCCTGTCGAAGAAGGAAGTGAGCCTAGAAGAACTGGGAACGTTCTTGGATGTGCCTGCTGACGCTTTGGCCGAAGCGCGCGAGTCGTCTCCTGGGAAGCTGTCGACTCCGGAATATTGGTTGGACTGGTACCGCGATACACTCGCCTCTTCAAGGGAAGCTAAAAGGGCGACGCAAAAACTGCAGCAGGTCGGAGCCGTCCGATCCCAGCTCTACTTGTGCTGACCCCAAGCCAGAAGCTGCTAGCAATCCTGTCTGTGAAGAACGGTTTGAGAACGTTCTTCGTCGAGCATCTCCAAATCGTACCAACGTAATACGAGCTGAAGTGAAAGAGGCCGTCGTGATCTTTAATATAGTGAAGGGGTTCTACGAAGTAGGTCGCGCTACTGACGACGATGATTCCCGAGAGTACGGTGAACTCTCCGCTCTCCTATCTAGGTGACGTGGTTTAGTGCAGAAGGTCGCCAATCTTATGACGAAGGAAGACGAGTTGGAGGAATCCCCCGTGCGTGAGCCCTGCCGACCCCACGAGAAGTCTGTTGAGGTTGGAGAGACGCCTGCGGAGAGGCGTGAAGAGGCCCTAGACTCTCGAGTTCACAAACTCGTGCTAACTACGGGTGGAACCTTTGCTGACTCCCTCCGTCGAGGGGTGCTGAACTTAGTCAAGGAACTATACCGGATTAGTGGTGAACACATTCGTGAGAAACGACGTGATCGAGGTGGAGGCTGTGAACAACACCTAGCACGCTCGTCAGCCTCGAAGGACGAGCGACCGAACAAGCAAGTGACGTTCTATTGTGCCCTACTGTACTCGGGACGTTTATCTGTTGTCGAGAACGCTCATGAATGTACTGGTGGCAGGAACGACCCCTGGCACTACGTCCGCGTCGTCAAGGACGCTGGACAAGCGAACCAGAACCGGAGAGCTGGCTTACGAGAGATGCCCGGTCAGGAAGAAGACGAACCTGACCAAGTCGTTCCCGAAGGAAAACGTATCATAGAAACCGTGGGAGGCTCCGAAGCTATCTCGGTCGGGTTTATTGACTGCACTCCGGCGAACATGCTGATTGAATCGGGAGCCATGGCTAGTCTGGCCGACTCTAAGTTGCTGCGAAGAATTGGCCTCTCCGAACCCCCCCTACGACCGTACCAAGGTAGTCTGAACGGTGTTGCCCTCCATGTCGTTGGCCTCGTCCTCGCCTTCATTAGCCACCGCCCTTGAGCCTTCCTCCTCCTCGTCATCGTTGACCTCCAAGACTCTGGCAGACGCATGCACTGACTCGGACATGCGCAGCACTTCCATGGGGCCGAACAGCCGCTCCATCAGACCTCCTCCGCCGTCCGCGTGGGTCAGTTCATGCGGGGCCGTTACTGCGCTGCGAGATCCGCGTTGCACTCACCCCCATCTCTCGATCGCTCCTATAACACGAGAAGAGCGCGAAACGGGATGCACGCAAACTTGCCGCTTGCCGTTGTTTCGCAAGCATCAATATATTTGGTTAAATCAATAAAGGACGGTCAGTGTTACCGATCGGTACCACCGCCGGTGTTACTCTAATGGTTGCCCATTCGGTCTCTTTCGAGGCGTCACTTTTCACCTCTTTCTATTTTCGTTTCCAACCAGCGGCATACATACGCCGCGTCATATTCGTGCTGTCATTCATCGATGCGCCCCCATTTGGTGGGGCAGCTGTACACCTACTACTACGTGAAGAAGACCGTGATGCTGAGTGCCAAGACGCGTGAGATGTCCACACCGATCTCTTTGTGGTACTTCTAGTGCTATCCATCGGCAATTATAGTGCCAAAATTATTATACGTAGCGAGGCACGCTTAGCCGACCCAAGAACTGATACAGCAACCGGTCAAACACTTTGAATGGAAACATATTTCACTATACCAGACAGGGCGGCGGCCGGATGGGTCTCATCTGTTATAGTTGAGTTATCCACAGCGCACAAGGGGGGGGGTGAGCCCAACATAGCGACAGAGTTAACGGCGATGGGGCTTCAGTCGTAGCAGGTTGAGCCTTGACCGAAAAACCAGTCGGCCAAATAGTCTACAGCAGCGAGGTGGCTGTGCATCCGGACACATCCTGCCGTTAGCCACGCGACCCAGTGACAGATGTGTGCGTCACCGGAAGGACATGGGCTGGATGGGATCTAATGACCAGGGTCAGTGCCCAGGAGACTGACGGAGAGCACATCAAAAATCTGAGGAGCGAACTACAAATATTCAATTGATTTGTATTACCGTGGAATCAGGAAGGATTAATAAGCAACTTTGAGGATACGCCAAATACAACTATGAACAAGATGAAACCGCCACAAGAAAGCAGAAGGGTGAATATATTTTCCATGGCCTGGGAGGGGTGCCGATAACGTCATCGTAATTATGGGATGAACGGGGGCGCAGACTATCATGGAAATCACTTGCGGCGTTCGTTTCAAGCCCCTACAGGACTCGTGTAGAGGATTTGGTCAACGTGCAATGGTTGACACCGGGGCACTTGCTCTTCGTGCCAACAAAAAACAAAATTCCGCTGGATAATGGAGTGGCCAGTGCATTTGGTGAATTTTGTCAAATGAGACGGCTGGGAACCAAATGATACTAATGACCCATTTGGAGTTATCGAGATAATCGCTTCCAAAGTTGGGCCATTGTTTTTCGTACTTATATGGAGTTTCGAGAAAACAGAAGATTTGTGTTTTGAAAAACTGAACGGGCACTAAAGTGAGTTCATTTAAGAAGCTGCGAAGAAGAAGATACCAGTCTCCCGTTAACGATGCCAGTCGACCAGCTTGCAACTCTGTCCCCCGCCGCCGCTGCGTGCCCCATCGTGGAATAACTTACTGTGAGTTCTCGTGCACTGCTGCCCAGTGCGTTGCCATCCAGCGCATCACCAGATGATGGATATGCACAGAGAAATGCGTCCGTACGTGCCGGATGAGTTTCAGGACGATCCCATCTACGCTGCCCCAAGCAAACAACAAGAAGGCGATGCCAAGACAGCAAAGCAAGCTCGTAAAGAGCACCGTGCCGCCATGGCAGCCACCACAAAGGCCAACCAGGCCCGGCGTGGCAAATACGTCGAAGGAGAAGACCCCCCTGTCCCGAAACGGTCGCGCAAGTAAAGCAGGGCGGGCCTGATGCACCCAAAATGACGGAAGTGCGACGTTGATACTTACATCCAAGCAGAAAACATATTGACACTAATCACCCCATTGTCATTAGTATGAATTTGAGGACACCATTTTGTTTTTGACAGTGTTCTGCTACGATTCAGAACAAACGGGCGGTGCCATTGGCTCCGCAGCGCAATGTTACGTCTGGACACCCAATAAAAAAAAAAATCTGTCCGGGGCGGGAGATATTTTTTTTGGCGAAGCTGTAACTTAGCGGTTTCTCGGTTCTAGAAGTCGTACGAATGCTCAAAAGGAAGAGGAGACACCCCTCGTTGTCATGGTGTGCTTAAATCGCGATTCGCACTTAGGTTCATTAATATTTTTTTGTTTGAAGCCGTCTCAAATACGGTTAGCCAACTATCTGGAGATAGCATTCTGAATTCGAGACACCATGTAATTGCATGTCCATCACGCTTTGCAGGACAAGCATCACCTCGTTCATATTGAAGAAGGGTCTCCGCCTCAAATTGTGGACACATGGGGGTCCTCGGAAACAGTAATACTGTGGCACAGTCGAGAGTAACAGGTTATTCAAGCAGTGACAGCTACGTTGGAGGTGGACGCCAAAGATGTGTGGGTCACTCCGTATCAATGGCTAACGCATATGGGCAATATTGAGGCAACAATTCAAGGCGTAGATACAACAAAAGAGACTCGGTAAAGCTAAAAAGACGTTATTGCAGACACAAGAAACATGGTGAGGTGAACAGCCTCAAATAGCGGCAGTGATGGAGCGGTTACCATGGGGACGAGTGCATCAACTGGAAGGGGTGCAAGCGTACCCGATGCAAAATGTGTTGAAACTATAGTTGGGGCGTTTGAGACTATGGCGGGACGAGCAACACAGCCACAATTCATGGCAGCAGGGTACGATGACGACACTGAACAAGGTGTATCGCACTCAATATAACACTGTCCAGAAGCGGAGCAATTTTGAGATGTACGGATGCCGGAATGGCCACAGGCCACCACGGAAGATAGTGAGAGAGGATATTTACGAACGACATATTTAGCAGACATTTTCGCGCTCAAACTAAGTCAAATACCAGGCTGGATGGTTAAGTAGGGAGCTATGCAAACACAGGAGATATGGGAGGGGTTCAATGACATCATACAAGATATTTGGGAAGCAGTGTGTGCACTAACTATCTCATAGAGATGAAATTTGAACCGTTTGCACCCAGAAGGTACACAAGTGAGTACAATACAAGCATCACGGGTGGCTCTCCAGGCCAGTCTCTTGGAGGCCTACTCCCACTCACCCTCGAGACCCTCGAGAGTGCGGCCAAGATATACAGCTGCGGAAGTTTTGAGAAAGAGTTGGACAAACGGAGTGCAGGTGGACAGGGAGAGCACAACAGATTCAATCACTAGAATTGGTTTCTTCGATGACAGCTCACGAAGAAATCCGGGCGCAGGAGGTAGTGGCGGCGTAGTATGCGTGCTGCAGAAGGAGGTCATGGGGAGTGACGCGTTACAAGTGAGATGGAAGTGGGCAGCGGCTGCAGCGCTTGGCAGCAGATCTACTACCAACAACGTAGCAGAGTTTATTGGATTGAATCGGGTGTTGGAGAAAGCAGTAGCAATGGACTGGGCCGGTATTCACATCGTAGGTGATGGTTCTTTGATACTGGGATGGATGCGTGAGAGGAAGTAGCCTAGATCCAGCAAGATCCAGCATAGGTATCGGATCAACAGGAGGTTAGCTGATATATGTGGAGTCTCCACGTGGACTCATCATTACAGATAGTACAACAAAACTGCAGATTGGCTTGCAAATTTCGCAATGGACGACAAACGTAGAGTAGCGGGCGTGATGTCGCAAGAGCTAGACATCCACAGCGGGATAACGCAGCGAATGGATAATGACGCGCAATGGTTAATCAATACTTGGGTACCAATGAAGAGGGCGATCGTCATCACATCAAAGCCATCAAACGAAATAAGATAGGTTAGCGGAGGACAAGAAGGGGAGTGTTTTTGTTTTGGTAAAACGCTGCGCAGGTCAAGTCGTGCGCAACTCGCCTTTTGGGTCAACTGATGATCAAAAATTATCACGGCAGGCAGACATTTATTTTTACCCAATCATTACGCAGTGATATCAAAACTATTTATATGACGCTTCCCGTGCAAATTATCGGCGTTATATATAAATTGGAGTGAATCTTGCCTATAGTGTAGCACAGTGTAATCTAAATGTGGCAGTGAAAGCAGGCGAAAGGTGGGATGTCAAGGGCATCCCATGTGCTGCTGTACCATCCCAGTTGCTGCTGTACAGATGCAAATTTCTCACTCTCAATCTTACCAAATCCCCAGGTCCCGACACTAAGCTCCACTTCAACGTTCCTGTCTGGCATCATGGCTGCGCAGTTCGACCTCAACGAAGGATGCATGAGCAAACGTCGCGGTGGGTCAAGGATGGTTACTATAGCCCGGTGTAAGCCAGTGACACAATATTTCATACAAAAAAATACTTTTAGTGCTATCGCCGTTGTGCATCGTATACAACCGTCGAGCTACCGCGGGACGATTTCCGGAGACGTGTTTACACTCGCAACGGCTGTATCAATCGCAAGCGCCTAATGGAAGCAGTGTCAGCGATATGTGAGCTTGTTAATGTCAACTTTGACTATCAGATCCCGCCCACACACTCCTTTAGCCAACGCAAATGGACCGACGACACACGCTCTGTGTGGTAGTCTCTGTAAATTAATACCCTCTCAAAAGGGCCCGGGAAATCCAGAAACGCACCGGCCTGCCAAAAAGTTAAATTATTTTACTTGGGATATGTATCGTTTAATATGGCGTGCACAACATACCCGACCCAAGTGAATTAATCCCTGTTGGACTGTACGTAATACTTCGAAGCCGAAGCACTACGAGGATTATCCTCAGTTGAATGCCAAAACAACATAGATGAATGGTACTGTCTCAAAACCCCAAGGGCATCGATTAATATCTTAAGCGCGGTGTTATCAGAGTCAGTCATTGGCTTGCGATTGTTTTTTTTTCAATCTGAGAAAAAATAATTAATTAACCCTATCGTTCTAATAATAATAGTTTAAGTACCATTTTACAAAAGACGGTTGGAGGCGCTAACGAATCTTACTTAAGCTAAGTTAAATAGGTTCAACCCACCGAATTTTGGTATGATGGATTTCTGTCCGACACTTGCATTGATGAGCATCTTCTACCAATCAAGGTGGAAGCAATATAACACTGCAAGTGCAGTCTGCAACAAGTAGAAGGCCGGCCACCTACAACTATTGTGTCTCGTCAGGTACGTATCGCCTGAGACGATGAAGAAATTGAAGGGGTAGCTAACTGGTGCGCTTCTGGGCGGTCATGAAGACGACGAATTGCGCAACCCGGTCCAAGATCTTAATCCCGCCACTTCGCACAATTAAACAAGAACACAAAATGACCGCTTACTTCACGTCGCTGCACCATAGCCTGCTGCCTCACAGGTCAAGACCATCCACCCCATCTCACTGTCCAAGTACGAGATTTAATCCACCAGGACGGTGGGGTAGTTCATCGCGAGGGCAACCCAAATTCTGGGCTGCTGTGGCAACTTCTTTGTACAGCGCATCTATAGCGTGGCCTGCGTTCGCGAGTTGTTGTCATGGTGGAGTAGAAGTCGAGGTCACCTCGTCACGCCCCCACTTGCACTTCTTCATTTTGAGCTTGAACCCCGCGGCTCGAAACCGTTCCAGCACTTGCTTCAACCTCATCGCAGGCGACATCTTTTGACTCTAGCCGCATTCGAGCTACAGCCGCAGTAACACTGCCTACAAGCACAAATACACAGACCACGGCCGTTGCAACGCAAAAAAAGACTACCAAGCGGGGAGAAGACAGTGTGTAGGCGTACGTGAACAGGATGCTCAAGCGTGTCGCCGAGCCCGCTGGAGCAGCCACCGACTTGACCTCGCACTCGTTTCGGCGCGGTGGAGCCTAGCACGCTAACGGAAACGACCGCCTTGCTGCCCAGTGGATCTTTGACCGCGGCGCGTGGGATATGACGAAGACCAACAAAGCCTTCGCCTACATTACGAACACAGCCCGCGAGGACAGGAAGGTAGCGCGAGCCTTGAGCGGCAGGGGTGCTGAAGACAAGCCGGCGATCCTCGACATCATGAAACTAGACCACGCGACTCAGAAACGGCTGGGGCGTTTCCAGGCGCTCCTCTTCAGTTCCTGCTCCGGACTGGAGGATCAACGACTCAACGTAAGCAACAAAGTCCTTCGTGTTCTCACGACGTACCTCATCCGGTACTACCCGAGGTTGAAGGTACTACCCCCATCGTCACGCGCGTGCAGGAGTGCATGATGGCTGCTGGAATCCCGACCGCTGACATGCTCGCGTTGTCGGTCGCCCTGAACAACGAAGCCTCGCCACCTATTCAAGATACAAGCAAACACGCATACCCAAGAATCGATCACCTTTTAGCTTTAATTGACGAGCTTATTGCATAGAACAAGGACATGGCTGCGCGCATGACCATTGTCGAGGCTGCGCTGCTGAAGTCGAAAGGGCTACAAGAAACAACTGAACAAGAACAAGCGCAAGAAGCATCAGATCACGAACCCAAGCCCAAGCGTAGAAAGAAACAAGCTACGAACCTATCGTCGGCGTGGTTCGAGTGGTACACGCGGGTGCCGCGCGTCTGGGACTCCGCCGATCGCCAGAAGAAGTCGGAGTCCCGCCTCGTCGTCGCCTTCATGAAGCTCTTCCTCGATGCGGGCTTCATCCTTGACCAATGCGGAGTACTTCAAGGATAACGTGCTGGAAGTTGGCCGCCTCGCTGAGAGCAACGTGCTCGAGTACTTGCGGGGTCGTGGTATCAAAGCGAAGGGAGCCGTATGTGTGTCGAGTAACCCGTACAAGTCGAGTAATCCGTATATGTGTCGAGTAACCCGTATACGTATAAGGTAATCCGTATAGCAAGAACATTCTTATTTTTCAAAGCGACCAGCGATGGACAAGGTCACCGCATTCACTGACCAACAGAAGTTGGAAGCTCTTGCATTATGGGAGCTAGAGGGGTGGTCCACCACTGAAGCGTCCAGGCACCTGGGTGTTTGTCGCCCAACGCTGCTGGGATTGCGCGCTGCTGGAAAAAAAACTCCAAGAAGGAGTTAACAATGGCACCAAGACACGACCTGGGCCTGAAGCATCAACACATAGTTGCGAAGAGGGCCTCGTGATAATGATCAAGCTCTCAAGTGATATCGACGCCCAAATGGCGCGGACTGCCACCATCGACCACTGTGTAGCCAACATTGTTGGGTTCAAGAAACGTACAAGAGGAGCACAACTCTCGTGGCTAAATAGATTTATTGAGCGACACAAGCTTCGTGAATTTATTGCCACCTACGATTTCCACACGCAACCCAGCAAGAAGAAACTCAAGGTCTCGCTTCCTGAGGCCATGGACGCACCTGCTGAGGTCCCTGTAATGCCGCTCATAGCGTCACCCAAAACCAGTGTGAACGTGCCTGGTTCTCACATAGACTCACCTTCATCGCCAATCAGATCGCCCCATTCTCCGTTGAAAATGCCAAGCGTGGTCGATGTGCCCACAGCACCACCCAAGATAATTTCATTGGTCGACACTGACGACGCTGTGGAATATGATTCAGGTGGGGAATATGAAAGCAAGACTGTGGACCCATCCAATATTGTCTGTGAGACTCGAACTCCAAGTTTTGCTCCAGGAAAAACAAGCATTCGCTTGGTTGTGCAACGAACGGATCTCGAGACATTGCAGTGCGATAACTGGCTAAATGATGTTGTTATCACGTACTACATCAGGGAACACATTCCAGTGTATGGGAGAGCCTATATTATGGACTCGAAATTCTGTGGATATATATTTGCTGCATTCAAGTTTTCCGGGAGAAGTATGAAGGCTGCGTACAAACGGTGCTGTGGAATTACCAGTACATTTCCCTACGAAAAATACGACCAAGTGATTGTTCCAATTAACATGGGATATCACTGGACATTTGCAGTTGTACAGAACCCTGTGCTTGCAGTCGTCGATTTACGGCGATGCATTGTCCACGTGGACCCGCTAGGCATTTCGAAGATTGAAACAGTGAAGAAAGTTGTGGGTGGGTATTTCGATGAAGAAATGGGATCGAAGTACGCCGATAAGAAGGCAACAGCATTCGGCACGAGAGGTGTTCACACGAGCCCGAAGCAGATAAACACGGATGACTGCGGAGTGTTTCTTCTGTACTTCATGAAACGAGTTATTGAAGCCTTCCTGCAAGGTGACGTGCTGACATCGACAAGATCTGCACACTGTCCAGATCGATCCGCTTCAGCCCCGAAATGTTCAGGAAGGAAATTACAAAACTTCTTTTTTCAGGAAGCTAGTAGTAGTAGTAGTAGTAGTAGTAGGGAAGATAGCCTTAAACGCGTAAATCGTCAGGTTAATACGTTGATTGTCTTTTAAGCTAATCCTCACAAGAGTTGGTAACACACGCCAGCAGCACACAGCACACGCAGGCAGCACAAATGCAAAAGAACTCAGTTAGCAGTTAGTAGCAGCTGATTGAACAAAACATATACGATATGCCAGTAGTAGGGAATCGGACCCCCCGCTCATAACCATTCGAGCGCTGCACCAGCAGTGCTGACTCAGCTTAGCTGCGGCGAGGGCGCTTGGGCTGGCATTGGGCGGAGAGGAGATTTGCGGGGTTTGGCTTGGAAAAACGAGACTAAAGTATGCATGGTGCGGCGGCGAAGTGAGTTGTGCTTGCCTTCGTGGCGCACTGTCATTGGACAAGTAAAACCTGGATGAGGTTTTAGGAATGAGTGGCTTTGGGATTGGTTGTCACTATTGCGAGATAGATGTCATTCTTTAAAATCCAATCGCTCTAAATAGTGGGCCCAGCCGAGATACAGCCCTCACTAATGAATTTGCCGACCCCGGTGCACATTGCGCTGGGGCCTAAATACATATATGAAAAAATCGAATTTCTTGGCCCAGAGGCCTCTACAGCCTATTTCCTTGCGGCTGTGAGCTCGTTTCGAAAGCTGACAGGAAGCCCTACCTTAACCTAGTTTCCTATTATTTCATATTCACTTATGTCCGATTATCTCCCCGTCTTTTACCTAGAAACCGAACTGTCGGAAAGTGTAGGGAAGTCGAAACCGTTGTGATATGGAGAGGTGGTGGTGTCGCAGTTACTGTAGTAACAAATATCAGTGCAACGCAATGATTGGGCAATAGCTCCCCAGCATCGATGAACAGATATGACGGGGTACCTGAATATCGAGGTGCGCATAACGAGGGGTAGCGCTGTACTAGGATATGGCGCAAGCATGTTACCAACGCTTACATGTACAGAAGTCGACGACAAATTTGCAATTGCAACCACCAATTTACCTCGTACATCTAGTGCAAACATGCATGAGATCTGTCAAGGATGTACTGAATTTGAATCAATATGGAGGGATAATGGCCCACCGCGGGAAACTATCAATGTCGATGCGCTGCATCAAGTTCGGAGTATCTTAGTACGTTTATCATCTACGTGACACCTGTGTGAAGCTGCAACCTCGCAGTCTTTATTGGTCCCACCTTTGCACATTCGGAGGGGATATCTGTACGTGCTTGTGCCTATTGAGTTCCATATGTCCATGCTTGACTGACACGTGATCAACAGTCTGTTGACCTCTGAGGATCTGACCTGTCAGTGACCTACATGTAATCCGGACTCCACCGCTGCCACATCTACATAAGCACTGAAGCTTTTATGTCACCAGCGACCTTGCCCCAGCCTACAGTAGCGCCGTCAACGCCAGCGAGTCCAGACACACATATCCCTGCTAACCCTATCTATACTTCCTATCCCACATTGGGGGGGGGGGGGGGGTAATTAAGAATTCGCCAGCTAAGAACACTAATAGTAAAGTGTACAACCTAGTTGAGTCAATATTCAAACAGTTCCTAAAGTCATGCCCATGAGGGACACCACGACCGATCGCAGGTCCCAGGACCTCTGTTTAGCGCTGCTTCCTTACCCGCGTCAGTTTTTCTAATCGAAAGCAATGCGAAGACTGCGAGTAGATATGAGAAAAGTAATTAAAGCGAGGGGCGCCGAAAACGCCGAAAAGCAAACTCACAGTGGGGCTACGCCCAGTCGGAGCGATTACCGGCGTTATTGTTGAAATGCTTGTGTGTGTTGGAAGGCAAAAGCGAAGTGAGTGATTCATTTACCGGAATTCTAGTCCATAAAAATTGTTGCCCTGTGTCTCCTCTTGCTAGTCCTCTTTGGTTTGCTACCTATCTCCTACTAGATCAAACAGAATAACCTCGACAGTACAGCCCCTGCACCCGAAGCAAATCCTGGTAGTTGAAGTTGAAGCCAACTGTCCAATCAGATCCCAGGACCGGATCCCATCCGCCAATCATATCCCAAACAGCGTGCCGCTGAGCCAATCACCTATCAGGCCGCGTGCCTCTTCATGTACGTTGCACTACTGGCACGTGCCGGCCAGGGACGAGTACAAGCAGTGCCTGATCAGCAGTTATTCACTTGTGCTTCGACTCGAAGCCTTCGAGACAACAGGAACCCACAGTCTGTGCGCCACAGGTCCTGCTGCTTCGGCCACACGGAAAATAAAAATCTACAATCCGGGGAAGCTATATTTTGCTGCATGCGTTGATGCTCTCGGGTATTGCATGCATTGCATTACATGTATCCTGTTTCCCTGCATTCATTGCTGGTCACTGGTGCCCAGCTCTAACGAATGAATGCCAGTTCGGGTCTATTGAGCCGTCCTTTCCGGTGCAACTGCCACAGTACCTGTCGATCAGTTGGGTGCCGGAAACGAGCAGACTGCTTCCAAAGTATCCACCGTGTCCGAGCATATATTAATACATATATTATAATTCTGCATATGGAGTGATTAGATCTATCGATGTCTGCAGAATCTATACTGTCTTAAGAGTACTGTATCTTCATACAAAACTTGTGCCAAGACATCCACCACCATAAATATGATGCGGCCCGTAGGTTGAAAGTGTAGTTATGAAACTCGGGATTGAACGCTTAGGATTGCTACGCTGAAGTCTGCCTGCAGTACTTTAACATCTTCATGAATACATTCCCTTACGAAGGTTTCTAACCTGCGCTTACGTACTCGCTCTAAAAATCCCTGCACGTACGAAAGCTTTGACATTACATGTATTGGATTACTTATGGGGATGTGAAGGTGGTTATTGCGTCATCTGATGTCAGCATTTCTTGAGCAGCGTAACCCGACAAAAATAATCTGGGAACTTTTCATTGTGCGCCATCTGCAGAATCCACTTCGACTTCCGATTATTGTAGGCACGCCACGACTAAAATGGGTAGGCCTTCTTAAGCTTCTTAGTGAAAACGTCGTCACTCATGGGCATC